>JAASGT010000136.1:0-45341 GCA_023334315.1 Globisporangium alternatum | reverse complement strand
TGTCTCCGGATGCGGTGTGTCTGATCTCGTTTCGTCGTTGAGCGCTCTTAATGTGTGTCAGGACATGGGCTCTGATATAGAATGTGACTAGTATAGTAACAGCCGGTAATAAAGAGGCTTTGGTCACGTAGCTCAATCGGTAGAGCACCGCGCTTTTGTGCGGATGGACGCGGGTTCGAATCCCGCCGTGTCCATTTTCTTTTGGTAAAAAAACCGTCATCTCGTATTTTTCATGTAAATCGATTTAGAGAGGGTTCTATTGTGTCTGTAAATGGGGTGGCTTTTTACATAGGAAATTCGGTACTTATAGGTCGGTCTATTAAATATTTTGGGTACCGTACTAGGATTTTTGTTAATTTGGGCATCCTGCTGTAAGCAATGCTCACACGTCACAGATAATAAGGATAATCTGTGACTTGTGCAAATCTTGTGTTGACATTGAAAATGGATGTGAACATGGTACACTTTATTAACAAACCCAAACGAACCTGTCATTGTTTACTTGACATCAACGCCCCACTATCACTCGCTTCACGACAAGTACACTTACACACACACGTGCATGCCCACTCATGGCGGCTTCTCTTATTGTCATACGGCACGCACGTCCACCTGCTGCGACGCGAAGATCTTGAGCTCAAACGCGCTCTCGTGCGGCTCGAACGTGGACGGGAGTACGACGTACCAGCCCGCGGGGAAGCGCGTGACGCCACCGCTCTTCTTAGTCGTGACGCCCGACGGATTTCCAGCTGCGTACACGCCGTTTTCGGACGAGGCGCCGCGGAACGCTGTCGTTGGGTTCGACGAGAGCATCAGGTCGCCCTCGGCGGTGCTCTCGAAGATCGATATGTTGATCGCCGGTGGATGGGAATTCGAGTGTGTGTTGGCATCTTTCGTTACCTGTAGTCGCACAAAGAGCTCACACTCGCGGAAGACGCGCACCAAGTACTTGGGGTTGAACGTGTAGCAGCCGTAGTTGGAGCACCCAGCCGCCGAGCCTGTCTGGAGATCCCACTTGTCTCGGATCTGCGTCAGCGCCATGCCAAAGCCCTCCGGTGGCACCGTGTGACACGCTCCCCCAGCTGCTGCGTTCGGCGGATCGCTCACAACGCGGAGCGTGAACTTGCTCAAAAAACCAGGTTCGAACGTCGACGGGATCAGCACAAAGTCTCGCAGCCCCACGAGCTGGTCAGAAGGAATCTCGACCAGGCAGAACCCAGGACGATACTCGCCGGAGCTCAGGACTCGCAGTTGAGACGACGAGGAGCCTGAGATCCCACACACGCGCTCGTGGGTGTGCAGCGCAACCCGCAGATTCACTGGCGCGCTGGTTGATGCCGCGTCCTCACTCATCAGTGACGCCTCTTCCAAGAACACGTACAGGCTTCGCAGATTCGCAGATGTGCCTGTGAGCTGCACGTAATACTGTGGGTTGTTCATGAAGCTTGAAAAGAACGGACGTCCACCTGCAGTGAGCGCGTCCCACTCGCCGCGGACCACCACGCTGCTCGACGGGTCGTTGATGATCTGCGGCACCGCCTGGAACGTGAACCGCGACGTGGAGAACACCGAGATCGTGAAGTCAAGTGGCGCGAATTTCTCGTACTGCGAGGCCACGAGCGTCTACACAGCAACAAACACAAGGTAGGATCACAACATTAGCGACTGGCAACGCTAGGCGAGAGTCCATATCCCACACCAAGCTAACACTCACAAAAGATGGCACTCTGTCGGTCGTGAGGTCCACGTCGAGGCTCACGAGCGTGTGGGGGTTGTTGCTGTACGCGCCGCGCCAGAGCGCGTTCTGGCTGTAGAACACGCGCTTCCCAGCCTCTCTGTGGTACACGTGCAGCGTTAGGAACTGCTGCGACGCGAGGTCCACGTCTCGCTCCACGACGCGCACGTGCCGCGTGAGCAGCACCCACACCGTCGCGGACGTCGTGGACTGCTGCCCTGTTTCGAACGTGAGCGAGTACTGCGGATTGAAGCCCAGCGTGATGGCGTCGTTCGCTGGCCCGAGTTCCACGGGCCAGTGCTCGTGGCACACGTCTCGGTGTGGAAACAACGCCGGATTCCAGTTCAGGTAGATGCTCTCAAAGTACTTCTTGACTGAGTCCAGGTCGATCCAGAAGAGACCGTCATCGTCGTCGCTGCCCACAGACCTAGAGTTGCCGTTGCTATTGGTGCTGCTGCTGTTGCTCGACGGGTAGAACTGCTTCTGGTACGCGCGCAGCTCGTCGCCAACCGCGCTCTCCCAAAGCGCAGTGTCGCAGTTCGAGAATGGGCCTTTCCAGCTCATCTTGCGCCATGGGTTTTTCAGTTGTAACAGGCGCTGCTTGCGCTCGCCACTCCCACTATGTTCGTCAACTGGTCGGGCGATTTCGTACACATTCAGCACCGCGTAGACGTGCATGGGCACGAGACCGATACGCTTGGCCTCGTCGCGCTCGATGTCGCCCGTGGACATGGTGATGATGCAGTCGCCAAAGTGAAACGCGCTCTTGAGCTGCTCCCAGAGCCGGTCCTCCTTGCGCGAGTCGCTAAGGAGATCCGTGATCGCAATGCGCTCGGGGATCCAACCTGTGAGCGCGAAGAGGTCAATGCCCGAGTTGCCGCCGGGGAAGTCGTAGCCACCGTTGAGCTTCAAGTACGCCTTCTCAATCAAACTCACCCACAGCTCGTTCTCGCGCGTGGTACAGGACGACAGCAACTGGCCCGTCGTGGCGCTCACGGGCAAAAGGTCGTCGATCACTACTTTCCGGGGAACGCCATTCGCCCATAGCTTGACCACGTACTTGCCACTCGGGTTGTACACCGGTAGCTTCGTCTCGGGGTCCACGGGGTAGACGATGTTGGTGATCAACGGCTTCTTGAAGCGCTGCTCGTAGGCCGCGGCGATGCAGAGCGAGGCCACGAACGAGCAGTCGGTCACGATGTCCTGCTTCACGGCCTGTGGGCTCAGGTTCGCGATCATCACAGGCGCCTTGCCGCAGATCTGTGCGAACTCGCTCGGCCGCATCCACTGCACGCCCTTGCGGATCTGCTTGGCCGACAGCGGTACTTCGCCGTCCGGGTCGTCAAAGAGCGTCGGCGTGTCAAACTGCTCGAGCGAGTCGAGGTCGTCGAGCCACGGGACGAAGATGTGGTCGTTGATGAGCGACGAGCGCCGCAGCACGTCCAGCTCCTGCGGGGTGTACGCGGCCCCAGGCTTGACCGTGCTCTCTATTGTTGTTGCTGAGAGTGCATGGTTGCTTTGTTGCGCTGTCTGTACGAACGTGGGGGTGATGCTCAGGGTCTCCATCTCCGAGTACAGCGCGTCATCAAAGTCGTCCGGCGGTGGCTCGGGCCAGTCCAATGACGAAAAGCTCATGCGCGACTGTAGAAACGCGTCAGAAGACGACGACGCGCTCCCGTGCGCCAGGATAGCAGGCGGGCTCGCTTCGTACTGTTCATACTGCTGCTGCTGTTGTTGATCGCTTGCTCGTGGCGGTAATGGCGGTAATCGAGCCACTGCTGTCTGTACCGTAGTCATCGCCGTTGCCTGTCGCTCCTTGAGCGTGGACACGTGCTCGATGACATACTCGATCTGCTCTTTCACGGCGGCCTTCGGTCCAGATTCGTCTGTCGGGAGCGCCGCGTACGCCTTCATGTACCAGTCGCCTGCTGACAGGTACGCCTCGATCACTGCATCCGCACCGTCAGTATCACCACCAGGTTCCTCTTGCTCTATCCGCCGCGCCGCCTCGTGCTCGTACATGGCGCGCGCCAGCGCGTACTCAGCCGAGCCCTCAATCTTGTCCACGCGCTCGCGCAGGCCGTCGATCGCGTCCTGCACAAGCTGCCGCTTAGCCGCGGACTCGACGATCGCGAGGCGGCTGAGGATGCGGATGGCCTCCTGGAACTGCTCGGCGGCCTGCACAAGACTTCCTTCTGTCACAGAGCCCTCGAGGCTCTTGCCGCGCTCGGCGCACGCGAACGCCTCGGCGTAGCGCTGCTCGGCCGAGTTCATGCGCCGCATTCTCGCTGGTCGATGAGTTGTGTGAGTGTGTCGACGCGATGCACAGCAATAGAAAATGGCTCGGATCTGTTGAGAAGACGCTTTGACCATACTTTAATCAGGTCAGCGTGGATATTATATGTTGATCAGCACTCACACGATGACTTCTGCATAACGTAGAGTAAAAACTATGTTTGTGTACGTTTGTTAACGTAAAAAATACTTTGCTACAATCGAATAAAAAGTGTAATTGAATAAGTGCGCTTTGAAAATCAATACTGGTCGAGTGATGGCCGGTCGAGCGATGGCGCTGGCCACGGGCGCGCGCTCGCGCCATGCGGTGCTCTCGCTCACGACTAAGTTCCGCCTGCCGCACGAGGGCATGGCCGACATGGAGTACCTCAGCAGGTGCGTGTTTCCTTGCAATTCTGTAGCTGCGTTGGTCTCATCACGCCAATCGCCAGACACGAGCAGCTCATCAGTCCTCTCTGGTGTTTGCTAACACACTGTCCATTGCCTGTGCATGCACAGAGGCTCTGCGTTCCTGCTGAACACGACCGCACGCACAGACACCAACCAGGCACGCGCTTCAGTCATGGGCCGCGACCTCGTGGTGCTCACGTGCCAGCACGTGGCGTGTCCGTGGCTCTTCCCAAAGTACTTTGCCGACAAGTGGGACTGGCTACAGCACGTGAGCGAGGAGTTCGTGCAGCACTCGCTGCAGTTGCTCGAGTTGTCGCCCGTGCAAGTTATCTCGTCCAGTCGTGACCAGTACCAGCAGGAACTCTTTGTGCCGAAGGTGCTCGAGGAGATCCCGCTACAGCGCCACGTGTGGCTGCACCCGTCGCGCGACCTCGCGATGATGTCGCTGGGCGACTCGCTATCCGATATCGATTGGGAGAAGCATGCTCATGGTGCTACTGACGCTGATAGTCCCATCATCAACAAGTGGGACCTAGAGCTGCTTTCGCTGATGGACTCGTCCAGGAGCTGCGCGTCGGGCGACGTTGTGCTCTTCACTGGCCACAAGCAGTTTTCGTTTGATACCGAGACTGCGAATGCTAGCAATGCTGAGGATGACGTGGGCCAGTTCCCAAAGGAAGTCTTAGGTCGCTTCGTGGGCGCAAGCAGCCAGGGCCAGGCGTTCGCGTGGAGCGAGGAGGTTTTGGAGGAAGGTATGTGCGGCGGCGCGGTCGTGAACGCCGACAGCGACTGCGTCGGGCTCATCGAAGGCATCGTGCCGCCCTTTGTCGATGCTGTGGACTCGTCACTAGAAGGCCAACAAGACGATCCCGCGACAAAGATGCGCAAGGCGCTCGCGGACCACGTGGCGTTCATTCCAGCGAGCGAGATCGCGGCGTTCCTGATAGAAAAAGGGCCGTTGCTGTCCACCGGGACGCTGCTGGGTCAGGACGAGAGTGAAGAGGACGACGAGCTCTGGTAACAACAATGCACTACTCTTTGATTACCTTTCTTGTCCCTATTACGCATGACATGTATTAAATGAATGGCTACAGATAGCCTATGCATCAATGAAAGAACGCTAGACGACCTCCATGAGCAGCGCGACGCCGGCGAGGATCCACTTGGACGGTGGCGACTTGGTGCGCAGCTGGGCCGTGAACACGTACGTGGGGCCGCGCTGCTGCGTCTTGTACACGGGGCACTCGAACGCACCCATCGTTCCGATACCACCAGTCTCCTTACTGCGAGCCCCAGAAGCACCTGAGGCCGTGGCCTTGACGACCGCGCGGCAGTTCATCACGGGCATGGCCACATACATCTCCTTAGGCAAGCTCGTGTCCAGCATGCCGTTGCCAAGGTCCCAGCGCGCACCTTCGAGCGCGAGCCCGTGGATGTACTGGCCATCCCGTGAGGGTGCGTCGATCGCGTCCACGCTGCGCTTGGTGATGTCGGTCGTGATGCTGAGCTTGTCGAGTTCGAGCGCGTTCTTGCGCGCACAGGTCTGCAGCACGGCCGTAAGGAAGGACTGCGGATTAAAAAGGCCCGGGAACCAGAGGACGAGCGGCAGCTCGGGCGCTTGGGCACTCCAGTCCTGAAGCTGCGTGATCCGTTGTTGCAGGTTGGCGAGCCAAGGCGCGAGCGACCTCCGTGACGGGTACGCCGCGGCCTCCCAGCTCGGCGGCACCTTCTCGTAGTAGAGACACTCCTCGAGGCTCTCCATGGCCTCGGTGAGCGTCACCTCGCCGCGGAAGCCCATCTCAAGCTCCACGAGCGAGCGCGTCATCTCGGATAACAAGTCGTTCATGCGCTCGCACTCCTGGAGCAGCACGTTCTGGTACGGATCCATCTCCTCGGCCGCAGCCATGGCCAGCGCCGCTGCCGTCGAGGCACTACGGCCACCTTTGCCGCCTGAAGATGAGTTGGAATTGCTGCTGAGGCTCTCAGAGGTCTTGAAGAAGAGCTCCTGGATGTCGA
Organism: Globisporangium alternatum; assembly: GCA_023334315.1. NCBI lineage: Eukaryota > Oomycota > Peronosporomycetes > Pythiales > Pythiaceae > Globisporangium > Globisporangium alternatum. Next base: position 38,905 of record JAASGT010000136.1, on the reverse strand, counting down.
AGCGGAACTCGCGGTAGTTCTCGAGGATGTCCTGGAGCACGCCCTCCGCCACCACCTGGATCGCGTCGGCGCTCTCCTTGGCACCCTTGCCGCCAGAGCTGTCGCTGCGTGTGAGCGTGAGGATCGTCTTCACGAGCTTCTCGCCGTACTCGGTGCGGAACGCGACCTCGGCGTTCGGGTGCAGCCCAAAGGCCGTGGGCGTGTCGTTCTGCAGCGTAGTCTCAATGTGCTCAAGTATGCGGTCGAAGCCCGCGCTGAGCTTGGGTGCCAGGAACTCGCGGCGCTGGTGTATCCCACCACCACCACCGCCGTCACCAGTATCCCCACTGCTACCAGACTCACTACTACCAGCACCACCGCCGCCAGAGCCACTACTACCACCACCTAGGCTCGCGTCGTCCCCATAGGGCACCATGGAGAGCTCTTCGAGGAGTTCGTCCCGTAGAAAGTAGCTCAGGTACGTGCCGCAGACGAGTCGGTCCAACTCATTCACGATGTGACCACCGTACATGATCTCGCCAAAGAGGTACCGCAGGTCCTGCCACGGGACACGTGCGGGCGCGTTCTCCATGTAGTTCTTGAGCACGGTGCAGCTCGCGATCAAGTCGCTGGCTGCAAAAGGGTACATCATGTTGAAGCCCTGGGCGCCGAACTTCTTGCGCTCGAGCATGAGCGAGTGGAAGTAGCACATGGCGAACAAGATGCAGCGCGTGCGCGGCTCGAGCTCGTCCACTTGCGCCTTGTTGAAGCAGCAGAACGCGCGTTTGACGTTGGCCTTGAGCCCTGTCGGCGGCTCGTTCGTGAGCTTGATCGCGCGCTCAAGCAGGCCGATGGGGATGCCCGGGGACGGATCGCTCGTGATGAAGAGCCGGAAGCTCGGGTGCAGTCCACCCGAGCCGGCCACGATCGATCGCGAGCGGCCCGATGTCTCACTGCCACCACCGCCAGCGGTCAACTGGGCCACGTTCAGGTTCAGCGACGCGTAGGACGCCGTCTTGCTGGTCTTGGCGAGCTGCTCGAGCCACTTGTCGAGCTCCAGTAGCCACTTGGGCATCAGATGGACGTTGTTGAGGATCACCCAGTGGCCGTTCTCGACCGAGAGCTGCAGCGTCTTCATCGCGATGCTCTCTTGGCCCTGGCCGAGCGCAATGTTGTGGTAGTCGACGCCCTTGATGCGCTCCTGATCCTGCACGGCGAGCTTGTCCACATCGCCCACGACGTCCGTGCCTGGCGAGAGGATGAAGTACATGGGCGTCCAGGGCGTGCTTTCCTTGAAAGCGCTCCTCAGGATCGCAAAGCTGTTGAGTTGCGCGTCGCAGTTGAGATACTGCGCACCGCTGGGCAGCGTCGCGAGGATGAAGTTGCTGATTGCCTGCGTGAGTCGGTCGGGCCGCATGCACTTGACGACCAGGAGCTTGAGGAATGGCGCGGACTTGTCGAGCTCGCGCCAGTCGAGCGGCAGCTTCTCGGTCTCGGGACACATGGCGTTGTACCATTCCTTGAAGCGCGCCTCGGACTCCTCGAGGTCGGCCACGAAGCGCTCAAAGGGCTCGAGTGTCACAAGCGCCTGGAGCGACTGCCACTGCGAGTCGCTGAGCCACGGGATCGAGTTCTCCGGCCCCACGACCTTGGGGCCTTGGAGCAGGAACCGCGCGGTCTCCTCATTGTACCCACTGTTGAGGCCGATGACCCCACGACGCAGGAGGGAGAGCATCAGTTGTGTGAGGAAGAGCAGCTTGTGCTCCTCAAAGAGCCCGCGCGAGACCATCACGAAGAGCGTCCAGCGCAGCGCCTCCTTGAGGATCGGCACGCGCTCAAAGGCCGCCGAGTACGACGCCACCGACGTGCTGCTACTAGTAGTACCACCGGCTGGATCGACGCCCGAGTCGGAGCTTGAAGCCCGGGTGGCGACGGTGCCCATGGCCACGTAGAAGAACGTCATGAAGGACTCGAGCGAGTAGCGGTACATGTGGTTCACCTTGCAGAGCTGGCCCATGAGGAAGTACATCATGCTCGCCTCGTTGGCGACCGGACGGTACACTTCGCGCGCTAGGTTGATCTCCTTCTCGGCCTCCTTGCCCTTGAGCAGCGCGATGGCGACCTCGTTGGCCGTGAGCTTAGTCTTCTCGAGCCCTTCGATGAGCGGCACGTCGGACAAAATGTCCTCGGGCGCGTTCGAGAGTCGCTCCAGGAGCTGGTTCTCCAGCTGCAGCAGCTGGATCTGATAGCCGTTGAACTCCTGCTGGAGCGCCTGCTTCTGCCGCTCGAGCGCCGGCTGCTCGAGGTTGACGATGTTGGCCAGGATCTGGTCCTCCAACCCTTTTTCCGTCACGCTAAAGTCGATGAGCGTGCAGTAGGCGAGCAGCTCCGGCCGGTAGTGTGGGTTCGGCAGCTTCGTGTGGAGAAAGAGGCGGAAGCGTGGGTCGTACTCGATCTCCTCGGCCGCGAAGTGCAGGAACCAGTTCCTGCCTTTTTTGTACACCTGGCGCATGAGCACAGGCTCGAGCGACGCGTCGATGGCCTCTCCCAGGTTCTCGAGAATGACGCTCTGGCCGCCGCTGATCGCAACCTTGAGCGTCTTCATCCAATTCTTCTGCGACTGGTGCAGGATCACCAGTGGTGGGAGTAGCGGCTGATCTGGAGCACCGTCACCGCCTTCTTGGTTAGGCTTGTGGCTCTCGCTAATCTCTTGATGTTGCTGCTGACCACTGGGCTTGTCGATTTCGAGCTCAAAGTTTCGTGAGCGCAGCCACTTGATGCCCTGGAGCTGCGGGTCCACGAGCAGCGGCCAGCGCTCGCACGACGTGATGATGCAGCCATTCTCAATGGAGATCCGGTCAGCGGGCAGGCCCTCGTTCATCCACTGAGCCACAGCGCTGCTGTCGCTCAGCACTTCGACTGGGTCCACGCCGTTGAGGCCAGCCAGATTCCCATCCTCGCCAGTTCCGTCGTTATCACCACTGACCAGGCCATTGAGCGATGACGTCGAGTCATTTCCACCACGACCTACGCTGTCTGGATCACGATCATCCATGGCACCACGAGAACCACCGCCGCCAGTCATTCCGTTCTCACCACCGCTACCATTAACCCCGAGCGTGATGGGGATCTCCCTCGTGAGCAAGTCTGGGAGCCACGTGTTCTTCCACAACTGCGCGCGGAAGCTCGAATTGAAGGCGCCAATGTAGCTCACGAAGCCCGCGGCCAGCAGCGTGTCGCCAATCAACGCGCTCTCACCCGCTCTCAGCGCATCAATCTCGCGGCTCCAGCGCTCATTCTCGGATGCGAGGCCGTTCACGAGCCGCTCAGCGAGCGAGAGCCGTTCCTGGCACGCGTGGGCCTCAGCCTCAACTTTGACCTTCTCGTTCGTCGCGTCGCGGAATGAGAGCTGCAGCTGCGTGAGCTGGGCCTCGACTTCCGCCACGAGCTTCTGCACGGCCGCGAGCTCTACGTCGGCGTCGCTCTTCTGCCGGCGCGCGTCCTCCAGCGTGTCCATGAGCGGCTTGACGCGCACGTACACGTGGTGGAACGCGATGATGTTGACGACCCAGACGCACAGGTTCGCTGCCGCGACGGACTTGCTCTTCATCTTCTCAAAGTTGAAGTTTGGGTCGTCGTTGATGAGCGGGTCGACGCGCGCGACGATCTCCGGTGGGATGTTCTCCTTGTCGAACTGCTCGAGCTGCGTCTTGAAGACGTCGACCTTGGCCATCATCTTCTTGGCGTTGTCCCAGCTGAAGTTCTTGGTCTCGTTCTTCACGAGCATGAGCACGGCCGCTGTGACCTTGTCCACGCCCGCCGGTGGCTTGCCCATAGACTTGAGTTCAGTTAGAGACGCCTTGTTGAGGCAATTGACGGCCTGCTGGGCCGCGTCCAGCGCTGGCTTGGCGATGGCCAGTTCCACCGCAGACTGCGCCTCGATGGTCGTGGCGATTTCAGCGGCTTTGGCCGCCTTCGCGCGCTCGTCGTCGGCGCGGCGCTGCTTGACCTCGGCGTCCCCACGCTGCTTGCCCATCTGTTCTAATAGGGCATCGGTCGCCTTCTTACGCTCGTCCACCTTCTTCATGGTCTTGCGCAGCTCCTCCTGGAGCTCGGCGACGTCCATCGCGGTCTTCTTGAGTGTTGCGAGCCCCACTTCGAGCCGCTTGATCTTCACAAACTGCTTCTCGCGTCGCTGGGACAGCAGCATGCGGTAGAACCGAATGAGCTCCAAGAAGGACGTGGGCGTGACGTAGTTGTATCTTGCGTATGATCGTTCGTACTGGACGCTCGCAACGGTCACAGACGAGTGCATCTCGGCCATGTGGTGGCACACGTTCTCCTGGATGGCCTGTGTCCCCAGCGCCACGTCCTTGAGGAACTGGAAGGACACATCCACAAGCGCCTCCTTGGGCCACGCGTGGAACCAGTCAATCGCGCAGTAGCTCACGAGTGACGGGAAGTTGCGGCACCGCACTCGCAAGTCCGCGCCCACGGGCGAGAACGCGAGCACCAGGTGCACGTTGGCGCGTACGCGGTCGTAAAAGAACTCCTGAAGCTGCTCCTTCGTGTCGGGGATGCCCTTAGCCTTGGCCTCGAGCCGTAATGAGCTAATCATGGCGTCCATCTCTTCGATGCCAAAGAGATCGGGAATGTAACCAGAGGTCAGGAGGTCGTTCAGGGGCACGAGGAAGTGCGGGTCACCACCAAGTTGGGAGTCTGTGAGCAGCAGCACGAGAGGCTTCGCGGGGCGGATCCCAGCCTTACGGTACACGTCCTTGAGGTCTTCGCGCAGCTCGTTCATACCGTAGGTCGGCGATGCGCTCACACTGAGCGTGCTGAGCGCATAGCCGCAGATGAAAGCCGCGAGCCGGGAGAGCGACTGCTTGCCCGAGCCGCCGACGCCGATGAGCAGCGCGTTGCCCCGCGGATTGCTCAGGATGCGCACGATGCGCGTGATGTGCTCGAGCGCCTGGTCGAAGAGCACGAGGTTCATCACGGGAAAGACGTCGTTGTACTCCTTGAGCTTGAGCTCTAGGCAGATCGTGAGCTGCGCTTTGTCGAGCACGGGCGCGTAGTTGGCCAGCGCCGCGCTCTCGCCTTCAGTGTCGCCACTACTGGTTGAACCTGAGCCACTTGAGCCTGAGCTAGTATTGAGGAATCCCACGCAGATGAGCGGAGAAGCGAAGAGCTCGGCCTGGTCCTCCTCGAGGTGCTTCTTGGTCTGCTCGACGGTCATCTCGGTGAACCGCTGGATCTCGCTCGCAGACCCCATGCGGTCGCTGAACACGCGGTAGCACTCGTGCAGCCAGAGCCTTGCGAACCGGAGCGAGTGGGTGAGAAACGACGCGGGCTTAGCCATAAACAAGCCCTGGAAGACAGCGCTGAGCTCGCGCATGCTGAACACGTGGTGGAACTTGGTCGCCGTGGGCAGAAAGTTGGCGCGCACGTCATAGTACAGGTCGACCGAGGCCGCGACGAGCGCCGGTGCAAGCTTCTTGATCTTCTCGGAAAAGTTCTGCAGGTGTTGCGTCAATAGACTCGAGTAGATCATCACCAGATCCTGCTTCGGCGGGATGTTGATACACAGGGTGGAGAAATGTCGCTGCAGTCGCGGGTTGACCGTGAACGAGCCGGCCTTGTGGTTCATGCAGCCCAGCAGCTGCACGTCTTGGATCGTTTTCTTGACCGTGAGGTCGTGGCGGTCGAACCAGGCGCCGTAGTCCAGGTACTGCCTGAGGAGCGCAAGTGCAGTCTGCGTGCCATACGCCTCAGTGAAGGGCATATTGAGGTCGTCGAGAAAGTACACGAGGCTGCGGTTGTGCGTGGGTCCAAAGACCCGTCCCGAGCGCTTCTCCACGTACTGCTCGAGTCGTAACTGCAGCTGCCTCGCGTCCATGTAGTGATGCATCGTCACGTGCGCCGATGTGAGCTCGTCATCTATGTTGCGCAGGTGTTCCTGGGCGATTGAGGTCTTGCCCGAGCCGCTGCAGCCCACTAGTAGAACTGGGTGCGCGCCTGGTAGCAGCAGGTCCATGAGCGAGTGGACGCGCATGGACTCGACCGTTGGGATAAGAAGCGAGTAGAACGGACCGTCGCTGCCGCCACCACTACCGCTGCCAATGGTCACGGGCAGCTTGTCACTCCAGGGCACGAGCTCGTTCTTCAAAACGTCGTAGTACAGATCAAAGAGGTTCATGTTCTGGATCGATGAAGCTGAGGAGGATGAGCCATCCCCTGAGGCACTGCTGTTGGTGGTCGCTGGCGGCGGCAGCTTGTACTTGACGATGGCCCGGAGCGCGTTTGAGAACGCGCGGCGCTGGTCGTTGGCCCTGTCGCCATCCAGCGCACCGCCAAAAGCCCAGAGTGCGCAGTAGATGAACGCGTTCTCGAGCACCTCGGGTGTCTTGTCCGGCTCGTTCACGGCCTGCAACACGCCGTCCAGCACTCTGCAGAGCGTCTCGACCATGGCGATGGCCGGGATCGGTACGATCGGTTGCAGTTTGTTGTCCCTTAGCAGCGCAAAGAGCGCGTCGACGTACTTTGCGAAGAGACCTGGGAGCACCGAGGCCTCGGTGGCACTGAGGCGCTGCTGCACCCAGGACTCGACGAACGGGTGCCAGCCAATGTCGCCGTCGTGCACGTAAATGATACCGGCTCGCGAGACCGTGGCTGGCGTGGCGTTCACGAGCGATGCGATCTCAAAGACCAGACGCATCGAGTGCGTCAGTGGGATGCGCTCGTTGGACACGAGCGTGAGCACCTTGTTGTCGTCCATGACAGTATTCATGGACTCGATCCAGACGGCGTCAATGTCTCCGTCGAGCACGACCCACTTGGCCGTCTGCGTCTCGCTGTACGGCGCGATGTCCTTGGCCATGTTGCGCATGACCGAAGACAGCACACCGTCCTTCCAGTCGTTATCCAGCGTCATGTACCCATAGAGCTCGTCGGCCGTGATGGCCTTGGGATTTACGCTCTCGTAGACCGTCACGGGCTTGGCCACCTCGCCTGGCGTGGCTGTAGTGGTACTTAATGCCGCGTTGTGGCACGCGGCGAGCGTGGTCCAGATCGTGCTTTTGCCGCAGCCCGCGGGACCAATGAGCATGACGCTGTGACGCACCTGGAGCACGTCATCATACTCGGTCACCTTCTTGAGGAAGCCTTCCTCGGCCTGGAGCTTGAGCTGCGCACACACGCGCACGCACTTGGCCTTGAGCGCATCGTTGTTCATACGCGGCAGTGTCTGCTTCGGGAACAAGTCATTCAGCAGGCCCAGGAAGACTGGGTAGTCGGATGGCATGATCTTGGGTGTGTTAAAGTCCCTGAGCACCTGCATGAGCACGACCTCTTCGCTCAGCACGGCCTGTGCGCGTCGCAGACTTCCGGCCACAAGCAGCACGGACTTGACCGCCCTTAGTCCCCAGTCGTAGTGCTTCTGTTTGGAGAGTAGCTCGCTGCTGAGGTCGTAGAGCGTCACGAACTTGACAGACAACGCGCGGGCCTTGAGGAACCCCTCGGCCATGAGCATGTTCTCACAGATCGGCTGCAGATCCGGCTTGATCATCGCGCAAGACCGAAAGAGCGCCTTGAGGTTCTCCGGCAGCTCGGCGCGGCCAGCGTAGCCCGGGTTCATCGTGATGAAGAAGCCGACGGTGGGCACCAGTGCGATCGTCTTGCCAAAGAAGTCACACGTGCCCGAACGAGGCATCACCATGATTGACGAGACCGCGCTGGTCTCATGACCACCACCTTCGCCTGAGGATGACCCTGAGACTGAGGCTGTGGACCCGCGGGGCACGGCCAGTAGCGTCGTGGCGTCCAGCACGGTCTTCACCTGGGTGGCCACGACGCTCAGCACCTCGACCGAGATGCGATTGAACTCGTCAAAGCAGCCCCAGGCGCCGGTCTGTGCGAGCCCGCGGAAGATGTCGGCCATGGTCTTGTAGTTCATTTGGTCGCTGCAGTTGAACACGTAGCACTGGAGCCCCATGCCGCGCGCCAGGTCCTTGGTCGTCTCGGTCTTGCCCGTGCCCGCGGGCCCCGCCGGTGCGCCGCCCAGGCACAGCCTCAGAGCTGTGGTGAGCGTGACGTAGCACCGGTCAGTGAGCGGCGTGATCACCAGCCGCCCGCAGTTGCCGCTGTACTCATAGCTGTAGAAGGATCGGAAGTCGCAGATCTTGATGTGCACCTCGCGCTTCGTGCCCGTGCTCGTCGATACATTCGCCACGTAGTAGCGCAGCTGCGACTGCCACTGGAAGTCGAGCGACGAGCTCACTTTCTTGGTGATCAACGACTGGACCACGTCGCGCGCGTGCACGTCGACCGTGATGAGCGTAATGATTTTCTGGCGATCGAGGGCCTTGAGCTCACCCTGCACGAGCTTGATGAGCTCCTCGAGGCGCACTGTGGACACGTCCCAGTATTTCTTCACGGCGTCCTCGGTGCCGTTCTCGAGCTCCTCGAGCGCGGCCTCGACCTCCTCGGTCCACACGACCTGGCTGGCGAGCAGCGCCACCTGGGCCGGATAGTCGAATACCCACGCGTGGCGCGCGGCGTCCAGTCCCCACAGCGCACTGCTCTCGACAGCCTCAAAGATGCGCTGTCGTAGCGTGTCCTGCATGACTGAGACGAGGTCGTTAAACCAGTTCTCGACAGGACCGTGAATCAAGTGCGAGTCCATGAAGCGCACGACTTCTCCCTCTTTCGAGACCATGGCCATCGCTAAGTACTTCTCGACGATCGCAGTGGACGATGACGACCCAGTCATGGTCTTGCGGCGCTCACCACCAGCACCAGTAGCCATGGAAGACGAGGCGTTCGGGTGCACGAGCTCGAACTCAAAGGCCTTGATTCCGTCAAAGCAGTTGCCAAAGTGCGGCTGTAGGCGCGGTGGCGCGTTCCCGTTCGACAAGATCTCGAGCAGCGACGCGTTCGAGACGAAGTAGAAGCGCGGGAAGACGTCCTTCTTGCCGTCCAGGTACGCGTTGAGCGCCTTCTGACAGACCTCGAGCTCGGCGTGCAGGTCGCGCAGCACGTGCTCGCGGCCCTCGCGCTGACAGCACGTCGTGAGCACCGAGGGCACGTGCTGCGCGTCCAGGAAGAGTTCCCGCATCTCTTCGTCCACGTGCTGGAAGCGCTGGTACTCGGTTGGCAGCTGGCGCTGGATGTCCCCCGAGGCACTCAGGAAGATGGCCTCGAGGCTGCACCACTGGCGCTGCAGCGCCATCCAGAGCTTGAGGATGACGTCGACGTTGCCCAGACGCAGCTGCCACTCGAAGACCTTGTCCCGGAAGTACGCGACGAACTTGCCCATGCCGGCCATGGTCTGCAGCTGCAGCTGGTGCTCCTCGAGCCGCTCGATGATCGCGTTCGGCGGCTTGAGGATCAACACGTCGCCGTCACTAGTGGGGCTCTCTGGTGGCGATGAAACAAAGGTCACTGGTGAGGTTTCTTCGAGACTGGTAAGGCCAATCGAGTCCGAGGATCGGCTGTTCTCCTCAGTGCCACTGGTGCCACTTGATGAAGACATCACGCGCTTAAGCTCCCGCTTTGAAGCCGTGTGAGTAGAGCTCGAAGGCATTGTTGATGGAGCTTTAGTGCCTTGCGAAGTTGACGCCGAAGTGACCGAGCTATTCGCGGTCTTGTAGGCGACGAACTCGAGCTCCAGAGTGTACCACGTGGTCTCGATCGCGTGCAGCTGCTGCTCGATCTTGAACTCGCGCGTGGCCATCTCCACGAGTTCGTTCACTTCGCTCACGTACCTAAAGAGCTCGAGCTTGAGCACTTCTTCAAAGCGCAGCAGGCTGCCGTTGTTGGCCGACGAGCTGCTCATGTTGCCACTGGTAGCTCCGCTAGTGTTAGTGGTCCCAGTGGCATTGCCACCCGTACCGAGGCTCATGTCAAAGTGCTTGCGCGTGAGCACCATGAGGCTCTTCCAGTGGCGGTCGCGCATCACGGGCGAACACAGGCTCTTGATGAGCGGTAGGATGACCGTCATCTCGTGCAGCTTCTGTACCAAGTGCTTGTAGATTGACCAGTCCTTGACGGTCCGCAGCGTGTTGGTGGGTAACAGCGCGTGCCGCGTGCGCTCGATCTCGTCTACTTCTTCCATGAGTAGGTCTGTGTTGACGTCGTGCCAGAGCAGTGGCTGCCACTTGGTCACGAACACGGCGTCCAGCAGCGCCACGAGGTCCCACACGTGCTTGAGCAGTACAAAATCACTTCGCAGCACAGCCAGCGTGTCGTACTTGGATGGCGCAAGCTCAAACATGTCCTCGAGCTCCATGAGCCGCGCCGCGTCCTGCTCCACGAGCGACAGCTTGGCGTGGTACGCGTCGAGGCTCTCGTAGACGTCCACGATCGCCTGGCTACTTGAAGGCGCATGGAAGGGCGCGGCGACGTGGAACTCGTCCTTGAGCGTGGCCAAACGGCGGTGGAAATCTGCGATCTCGACGCGGATGGCCTCGACCATGTGGTTCTGCAGCGGCTGGATCGCCTCCTTCTTCTTGAACGTCTTGTTCACCATGTTCTCCCAGCGCAGCGGCGCCTGGTCTAGGAACACGAGCACGTTCTCCTTGCCGATGTACGACATGTCGAGCGCGATGCCATTGGTCTTGAGCAGCGCCACGATCTCCTTCAAGGGCGAGAAATTGACGAGCAAGTCCTCACGCATGAGCCGCCGCACGTCGCGGATGAAGTGCATGCAGCCCATGAGTGCGAGCTTCTCGCTCTCACTATGAGCGTGAGTCCCATGGCTCTCGATCTCCTGGTCCAGACCAAAGTTCACGCGCTGCATGAACGTGTCCATCCACGCGAGCTGGTTCACTACGCGGTCGTGCAGGTACTGTGTGAACATGTAGATCCACTTGGTGACCCATGTAGAGAGTGCCTGCTTGATCGGCAGCGAGTTGACGCGCACGAAGCCCACGTCTTTGGCGTGCTTGGCCTCGGAGATCTCGTTCTGCAGGCTTAGGAAGAACTGGATGCGCTCGTCGAAGCGCGCGAGGTCCAGCAGCTGCGCCGGCATGGGCGGCGGCGGCATTTCGCTCGCGCCGATGGCCCCCAACACCGACGACTTCTTACTCGCAGCTCCAGCAGTAAGACCACTAGACCCAGTTGTAGTCTGAGCTGAGGCTGAGATCTGGAGGTGGTCAGCGTGAACGATCCGACCGCCACCCTGGAGCTCACCGTCAGCGTACGGGTACGGACGCCAGGCCGTGCCGAGAAAGCCCAGGAACATCTGCGGCAGGTCGGTCGTCCACAGGTACTCGTACTTGGTCAGTTCCAGTCGAAACGCAGCGCACGCGCGCTCGTTTTCGTCCAGGAAGCAGGAGACGTCGGCCACGAGCTGCTGTATCTGCACGTTCTCGCGCATCTCCTTCAGATATGAGCCCTCGGAGCTGTCGAGGCGCTTAAAGACCGTGGACGCGCCTAGGATCGCCTCGACGCGGCGCATGATGATGTCTCGCAGACCACTCTTCGTGCTCGTCGAGTGGATCGTGGGGAAGTAGACAATGTCTTTGCCGTAGAGATCTAGCTCGACCTCGAGGAGCGCCGGGATGTCGTCATTCTCGATGCGCTTCGGGTCCAGCTGATCCCGCAAGTGGCGCAGCGACTGGATCACGACACGCGTGAGACCATCCTCAACCATGCCGCTCACGTAATCTACGTAGGCGCGCCAATCTGGGCTACCCTGACTCACCCTCAGGGTCTTGAGCGTGTCCTTGAGCAGCCGATGGATCTCATTGCCGCCCTCCTTGATCACGTGGTATTTTTGCTGGCATAGCGTTCGCTGGAGCTCGTCGAACTCATCAACGCTCAGCGCTTTGGTCTTACGTTCAAAGAGCAGTGGAGGTGCGCTCCAGGCTTCCAGCAGTTCATTCACGCGCGCTTGGTGGGTCTTCATCTGACTGAGCAGCGCGTTGGCCTCGTTCACGTCCGTCATGGCCTCCTTCAGGAACACGTCGATGCCGTGGGACTTCCAGTTGAGCGCCTTAATGCCTTTGTTCAGCGCCTGGTCCATGCGCTCCAGATAGCTCTTGACGAGCGGTCGTTCCACGGGCAGCAAGTTCGAGTGGATCGTGTTGTACATGTCCACGATGAGCTCTAGGTTGCCCGTCTGGCGGCGAAACACCTCGGCTTTCTTGTAGATCGCGAGCGCGTCCTCCGGGATCTCGAGCCCAAGCAGCGTGAAGTACTTGACCTCGCGCAGCAGTTGGACCAGCGCCGGGTCAAAGTTGACAAAGAGCAGGCCGTTGGACGGTGGACTCGCTGGCGTGCCTTGCTGTTGTTGAGCCTGCGCCTGAGTTTGCTGACCTGGCTGGCTCGCCTCTAAGCTGCTGTTCCCAGCTACCGCTGGCATCAGAGCGAGCTCTCTGCGAATGAGCGGCAGCTTGAGCTTGGCCTTGGAGGACGTCTCGATCGAGACGCCCCACTGCTTGACCATCTGCACCTCGTACTCCTGGAGCATGGCCATGATGTTGGTGTACATCTTCATGGCCTCCTTGGCGTCCTCACGCTCGAGCACGATGCGCGGCGAGATCTGCTTGAGCTTCTCCATGGGGAAGCGGATGCGCTCAGCGAGGCCGCGGCACCAGGTCACGGCGCCAGCGAAGGGCGGCAGGTTGGACGGGATCGGCGGGTGCTCGCGGCTCTCGATGAAGATCTGCTGCACAACATGCAGATCGTTCGAGTAGGACACGATGAGCGCCATGTGCTTGCGCTCGAGCTCGTTCTTGATGATTTGTCTGTCCAGCAGGTCCTCAAAGCAGTCGAGGCACTTGAAGCGTCCTGTGATCGTTTTGGCGTCGTCAAAGGCCTGGTTGATCACCGATGCGAGCCGGCGCTCGAGCTCCTTGTTCTTACTACGAAACGCGTAGAAGTCGTCCTCAAAGTGCTTGGCGTCGAGGTCCATGAGGTCGTAGTGCACGTTCTTCATCTGTAGCAGCGTCTCTTGGAAGTCGGCGAAGATTTGGTGCACGCTCGTGGTGAGCGTCTTGCCCTTCGTGCCGCCGATTTCCATGGCCGCGAGCTTCTGGAACTGACAGATCGTCTGTGTGAGCTCAAGCACGTCGTGGCAGCGCTCGAGGAAGGCGTCGAGGCGCACGAAGAGCGCGTTGTTCTGGATGCGCCACGGGTTCCCGGGGACCTCAACGGTCGACTTGGCTTTGTAATCAAAGTAGACGCTCTTGAAGTGAGCGCAGACCTGGAGCGACACGAGCAGCATGGCGTTCGCCTGCTCGAGCTCGTCTTGGTCAATGAGCTCAAAGAGCCTTTTGCCATTGAGGAACGTCACGGCCTTGCGAATGATCTCGTTGCAGATCTGCCGGATGAGCACCACGAGCCGCGTGGGCGTGTTGTAGAACCGGCTGCACTTCCACACAAGCAGGATCGAGTGAAAGACTGGGCGGAAGAGCTCACGGATCTCCGGGAAACTTGCGGCCCCGCTGAGCGCGTCGAACCACTTGGCTAATGGCTGCAGGAAGTGGCTGTTGTCGTTCGCCTCGGCGCGCGCCAGGAAGACTTCCTTGCAGAGCTTCGCGAAGGGCACGTTGTACGTGCTCTTGGACGCGTCGAGGTATTGCAGCACCTTGCGAATGCTATCGGACTGGAGCTGTGCGAAGATTGAGTTGAGGTTCGTGGCCTTGGCGGCCCAGAAGTGCAGCTCTGCCATGGGTCCCAGGTGCGCGTGGTGGCGCTTGCTCAGCATCGACTCGGGGTCCTGCTTCAGAATGTTTTTTATCTGCTTGGTCCACGTGATGAGGCAGCCCTCGAGGCCGTGCACCTGGTCCTTCACGACCGAGCCGGGGCTCAGGGACGAACCATTGTCGCCGTTAAGACCTGCACCTGACTTGGGCGACAGCAGCGCTGAGCCACTCGCGTGCTCGGTCAGGATCTGGTCCCAGGGCAGCGGCAGACACGTGGCACCTTTCGTCTGGCCCACGGTGATCTGCAGACTCGAGAAGAAGCCGTGGACGTTGTTGATGACGGACGTGGTGACGATCTCAGGCCACTGGCGCTGGTTGCGCGGGTTCCCAATCAGTGGGATCAGGATTTCGTGCAGCAGCAGAGAGAGCGACTCGAGCGCGTTCCGCTCGAGTGTGCCCGAGAGGATCTCCTCGTGCGGGCGGTCAACACTCACAGCCGCCTTCGTGGTCTTGACCATGTACAGCACGCACGTGTTGCTTGAGCGGCTAAAGAGCTTGGGCGGGGGCACGGCGTACACTTCGACGCTCCCACTCGCCTCGTTCCCGTGGTCCGTGAAGAGCAACAGCCGCGCGTCCGGCAGGTGCAGGAACTCAAAGAGGATGCTCGCGACGCCCTCGGACGCGAACTTCTTGTTGAGGCGCTCGAGCTTCACGGCCGGGAACGTACGCACGACCAGGCGTCGGATGAACTCAACGCGCGGATCGTCCTTTGGCGCAGAGGGTGATAGGGACGACGAGGGATCCATGGCGGAGATGGCTCCAGCCGCATGGCTCTGGCTGTTGTTGTTGCTATTGTTGCCGCCAGCCGAACGCTCGGCGACGTCCATGGCTGCGGACCCACTCCACTCCACTCGACGACGGCCAGCAAGGACGATCGATCGGCAATGCGGCTCTGCTGGTTGAATGAATGAATGAACTTTGCGGCATTGTTTGAGGGCTCGAAGAGGCGCGGAGTTGCTTGTTCTTGGATCTTGGAGGGACATGAGTCTCCTACAATCCGAAGATTCTAAAACAAGAGCGCCTCCAGTTCCTCGACTAGTACGCGCAGCAGGGGCCGCTGAGCGCTCGCGAGAACCCGATCACGAAGGCATCGTTCCTCTCGACACAGTCACTCGTGTTGCTCAGTGTGCGCAAGGTGCTCGAGATCGACGACCTCTGGTCCGTGGCCCCCGACGACTCGTGCGACGTGCTCGACACCAAGTTCATGAACAAGCACGAGCCGCTCAAGGCCCAGGAGTAACAGCAGTTTGAGACGACGGACGAAAGAACCCCTGGGTCTCGCCCTTGCCATAGACGACCGCAAGTGGCTCGCCGACCGACTGCCACTCGATCGACGCACACAGTCGTTCGTACACGCCAGTCTCTCGCTCCGTTTTCTGCTTGTTACTTCCTGTCATTTCGGTTTTCTCGCCACACAATCGTGAAACTCAAACATGAGTCTGATGCCTTAACAAGGCGCAGGTGGACGAGCTTTAGCCGCGCATGCTCACGCTGCATGTTTTTGGCTTGTGCATCCATGGGCTTGCGTTCGAAGGTACGCGCGGCGACTTTGGCATCGGCATGCTGGACACGAGCTTGCCGAAGGAGATGTACGTGGCCATGCCCGTGCTGAATTACCGCGCGGTCGTCAAGGCCACGGTCTCAGGTGCTTCTGGGGTTTGCAGTAAGGAGACTGGTGGCTGTGGGAATGGCCACGTACGTGTTCACGGCCCAGTAGCGCATCAAGTCGCCGCCGTCCGAGTGGATCCTCGCGGACGTCGCGCTGTTCATAAAGGGCATCAATGTGCACACTTTGTTTCAGAGGCTAGTGGTAGCCACTCATTTCATACAAGGCATTCATGTGCAACAAGGACATGAAAGGTAGTCACTAGGTTCGTCGCACATGGCAATCTTGGATTCTGCATCTATTCTCATGCGCTCATCATCATCAGATCTCTCCATCCAAATGCTCCGTGTGCTTTATATAGTTGGCTCGGCTCGTGAGGAGCTCTGAAGCCTCACGCTGGTCTCCTGAGCCATTTCCGTCTCTGCTGCCAGCACCTCGTGCCAGAGAAGGACCTCGCCATTGACTTCCTCTGAAGCATACGTTGGCTGGAGCTCCATGTCGTTCTTCACGAGCAACGCGTACGCGTCGTTCCACCAGCACTTGCCGCCAAACATGCAGGCGACCGCGTCTCCATCCTCCTCCTCTTTAGCCAAGAAGAAGCTCTCGCCTCAGAAGACGTCGGACCGGAGACTCGACAACGCGTCGTTCGGGAGCACGACGTCGACGATCAGCGAGTTCGACCCGCTCTCGCCGCTCAACCTCACGCGCGCGGCCGACCCGTGGCTCGGCAACTCGCATCTGGCCATTCCAAGTCCAACAGCCTCAAGCCAAACGGAAACGGCGTCACTTAAGGTCTATGATCAAGTGAATGAGGATGACGAGGAGTGGGGCGAGTTCATGAACTTCTCCAAGCAGGACCAGCAACTCCAGGAGCTCGACCTAGACGACGACGACGAGCAAGAAGCCGAGAACGCGTCCAAAAAGAGCCGACGCGCGAGCAATAAGGCTGTCAAGTTCGAGTACGAGTACGCCGGCTGGCAGCGCCTCCTGCGCACCACCTCGGACAACAGTGACGATGATAATGAGCCCAGCAGTCATGTAGACCACCACAAGGACATGTACCAGGCGCAGCCGTACCAACAGCAGCTTCACAACAACAGCCACAATCAAAGGAGCTCGCAGAGCCTCACGATGTACCAGAACCAACAGAAGCAACCGAGTGGCACGCTTGAGACCTTTGCCACGGCCTTGCTCTCCCGCCTGTCGTCCTTCCGATCCTCATCATCGTCTGCAGGCTCAGCCAACATGGCGCAGTCGTCCTGGTCCACGCGGCTCTTCTCGAGCGAGGGCGACCAAGCCGCGCCTCACATTCAAGCCACGCAAGCGCGAGGCTACGACTCATACGACGTCACCTTTGAGAAAGGCCCCATTGGCCTGGAGCTCGAGACTGACTGGTACGGCCGCCAGGCGGTCGTGAAGGGCTTCCGCAAGGTGCTCAACGGCCAGGACGGACCCGCGCTCCAGTGCGGCATCATCCGCGTGGGCGACGTGCTCACAGCCATCGACGGTGCCTCATGCCTCGAGATGAGCTTCCAGGAGACGCTCGCCAAGCTGCGCGACGTCAGCGGTCGGCGCCACGTGCTTCACTTCAAGTCGCTCGAGGCCGCGGGCGACCTGAGCGTGTACAACAGCGACATGGACATCATCCAGGCCAAGCGCTTCATCCACCAGCACAAGGAAAAGTTTTACCGCCCGCCACCACCTAAGCCAGCCACCACGACGACTACAGCCTCAGGGTCCTCAGCCTCAGTGAGTCGCGACCAGCAGCTCATCTTTGGCTGCGTCGAGCGCCTGCGCGGCGAGACCGTCACGGCGTTTAACTTCCACCGCGAGGACACGGGCGAGTTCATCATGGCGTGCTCGTGCGTAAACGAGTGCACGGGTGTGTTCGTGTTCCACACGCTGCAGGACTCGCACCTGCGCGAGTTCAAGGACCTGCCGCAGAGCGAGGACTCGGCCGTGTACCTCGGCCAGATGGTGCCCAACTTCCTTGGCACCGAGTTCACGGTGCTCGACCACCAGCAGAAGCGCCGCAACGAGCTGGGCCTGCTGGTCTACAGCTCGAACGTCCTGGGGAGAGTGCCAAACTTTCTCAAGTGCGTCTTTCCCAAGCAGCAGCCAGCCCCAGGTGAAGGCGATGATGCGGACCTAGGTACCAGTACTCAAGACGAGCAACCTCAGCAGCGGCCACGGGCGGCGACGACCGGCAGCGGCATGGGCAGCGACCGCGCGTCCTTCAACCTCCACAATAGCAACACTATGATGGACCGAAATGGCAGCATCAGCGACCGCTACAAGAATCTCAAGCAGCAGCGGTGCCTCTCGCTCGTCGAGCGGCTGCGCCACTTCTCGCTCGACGACCTCGAGACGAGTTTCGAGTACGCCGGCGGGAGGATCGACGCGCTCTGGCACGACGCTGACGACCACGACGGTCGCGGTCGCGCCATGCGACTGAGACCGTCACGCGCGGTCTCGGCTCGGAACCTGACGACGCCCTACGGCGCGGTTGAGCAGACGGACTTCCAGTGCGACCTGCTGACGTTCGAGACGAAGAAGCCCACGTGGAACGACGAGCTGGGCGCCTGGACGCTCAACTTCCACGGTCGCGTCAAGCTCGCGTCCAAGAAGAACTTTCTCATGGTACCCGAGCAGGACAACGAGCAGATGATGGCCGAGTTCCCGGATGACGACGGACAGGTGTTCCTGCGGTTTGGCAAAGTGACCAAGTCGCGCTTCTCGCTCGACTTCCAGGCACCGCTGTCGCCCATGCTGGCGCTCGCGATCGTCTGCTCCGCCTTTGCGCACAAGATCGCCGTCACGTAAGACAGAGAGAGCAGAAGCATGGAGCCTGTATTGAAGAGAAATGGATACATTTTGGATCAAAGTGTACCCATTTTGGTATTTAGAGCGGAAACCTGAATTTCACAATACAAATTGAAATGGAGATAATCTCAAAAATATCATTTTGAATTGGTAAACTGGCAAAAGTGCCGAATTTATTTCGGAAGCTGACTCTGTGAAGTAGCTTTTCTTTCTTCCTGTTGTAATGAAATACAAAACATGTCACTACAAATTTATAGTATAATGTCTCTTACTGATGGCTTACTTCAGTGAAACTAACCCTCTATATGTGCTCCAGTGGGAGCATTCACTCCTGTGTCAAAGAGAAACGAGCGACGAAGCGACATCAATCATACAAAAATCCAGTGTAAATTCGTCAAGGTATGGCATGGCAGCAGCCAATAGCTACTATAAAGTGACAAACGCAGTGCAATCGTAACTATATGCTTGCTTGAGGTGATCTTCTTCGTGCTTGTTGAGCTCGTGAGGACAATTGCTGCGTTCACTCGCTCGCTCCGGAGCCATGCTGGAGCAATCCGCTTCAACAACGAAACTGCTTAAATTACAATCGCACTGTAAAATACATGGCGAGCTGGCGAGCTGGGACCCGAAAACACACGATGTATCCGTTTGAGGAATTGTGTGTTAATGGGTGAAGAGTTCCAGACCACCCAGAAATGGCCGATAGATGTGGCCGTTGAAACAAATAAAACGTGATAATGGGTAGCGCTATTGTAAGTGTTTCGCTTCAACGAAACTAAATTTTGCTTTGTACACATTCGATCGATTTCAATGGGTTTTTGAAGAAAGGTGACAAAGTTTGACGCTACATAGTGAGCGCAAGTTGTTTTGAAAACTTTGTGCGCATCGGCACAACCTACTCTAACTATAAGGACTAGGGAGTGGTAAGCTTTAATTATGGGTAAAACACATGGGTGATGGATGGGTGATAGCTGTGTTGTTGCTCAGACCACTGCAAAATACGACCGAATTTAACGTCGTCATGCTTTGCGCCAGACGGATGCGTCTGTCGAAGAACACAAACAAACAAGAAGCACAAGACAAAGCGGTCCGCACGAGACGACCGCAGCAGCAGGAAGCACTTCGCCACTCGATCGAAATGCAGTTCGCGACGATCCCAGAGCTCACGCCGCCGCCGCCGCCCGAGGCCGTGTCCAAGACGGACAAGTCGGTCACGCTGCGCACCAAGTTGGATGCGCAGCCGCTCGACCGCAAGCTCTCATTCCAAGTGGTGTGTGTTGTGGTTACGTCATGTGCATGATGTTGTGGGTTGTTAGTAATATGTGTGCATTGGTGTTGCGCTATGCGCGAATACAGAGCCACAGCGAGCACGGGTATGTGTACTACTCGTGGACCGAGTCGGAGACGTTTGCCGGGACGATGTACCCAGTGAAAGGACTGACGCCCAACACGGTACGCTGCTGGATCTCTTGATGTGTTTTTGCTGTCGTGGGACTGAAAATGAAACGTGCTGGCTGTGTTTAGAACTACGTATTCCGCGCGCGTGTGGTGGACGAAGCGACGAAGCAGTGCAGCGAGTGGTCGATCCTGACGGCCTACATCCGCACGTTCACGGTACGCAGTGCTGCAATCCTGGCCATCAATCAGTATGGATCGAACGATCAAAGTGGACGGCATATTGAACGAATACCTAACGCACGTGGTTGTTTTGTTAACAATGTAGGAGGAGGAAGACGCGAAGCGCGCGGGCACGTACTTCGAACACGTAAGCATTTTTCTACTTCATTTGTAAATATGTGCATGTGCCAGCATACAAGGTTAACCATATGTGTACTGCTTTATGTGTCTATAGGCTCTGAAGCTTGAACGTGAGCAAAAGACCATTCTCCAGAAGCAGATCACCAAGCTGACCGTCATGTGCGTCTCTTGCTTTCGTTCTGTGGTTACAAACTCACTCGCTGATCTGATGAAAGCCTGAATGACTGAACCATTTTGAAATGACGTCTTGTAGGCTGGACGGCAACGCGCGCGGCAAGACTGAGCAGGGCCCCAAGACGACGGCCAAGATCCACGAAGACATGCTCTCGAGCCGCCGCGTGATCGACACGACGATCTCGAAACTCCAGAGAGAGCTGAGCACGCAGAGCGCGGCGCTGCAGTCGATCAAGAGCCAGCGCGCCACGGACGAGCAGATGATCACGGACTTGCTGAACGAGCAGGAGAACCTCCGCCTCGCGCAGCGGTCGCAAACGGACCAGGCCAAGTACGAACAGGAGATGGCGCAGCTGCGCGAGCAGCTCGAGAAGAACGAAAGCGCCTTGCACAAGCACCAGGAGCAGGTGATCGCGAGCCACGACCAGATCGCCACGTACGAGGCGTCGCTCGCGAAGACTCAGGAGGAGATCAAACGCAAGGAGGAAGACGTGGAGCGCCTGATGAACGACTGCAACCGCATGGTGCAGGAGCAGGCCGACATCGCTGCCGTCAAGCAGTTGGAGATCGAGGACGCGCTCATGGAGGCCAAGACGTCGCTCGAGCAGCAGCTGGACATTAACACGTACTTGCGCGACGAGGTTACGCGTCTGCGTGAGGAGAACCACCACCTGAAGAACCAGATCCAGGAGATGGACTCGGAGATCGCGCCCAAGCTCTTCCGCCTCGAAGACGAGAATGAGCAGCTGCGCGCGCAGCTCGCCGCGTACCGACGATAAGCGACCTCTCTTCGGTTTGTGAAGTTGGTTGGCGGCTGTCAATCCAGGCACCCAGTTGGATCCTGATGGCTGCTATGAGCTGCCATCTCTTTCTGGCTTGTCTTCACTTCACAGCGATGCCGCACGACTAGGCGAGGTGACTTTGCTACTTTAATATATTTGACTGCACAGCTTCGAAGCCTCGTTACAGCTCGCGATGATGGTGCCAGTGTGTTTGTATTGTATTTCATGGGCTTACTTACTGATTGTCTTGAAGACCACAGAGCTGCGTGTTAGAAGCCGTCGTCCTCATAGTCGTCAAAGCCGCCGAGCGTGAACGCGTTCGCCGAGCCCAAGGGCGGCAGGCGCGAAGGCGGAGAGCTCGCTGAGAGAGCGGGCGAAGGGTCAAACGTGCTCCGTGACGGCCGGCCCTTGTGTTTCTGCTGTTTGCTCTTGCCCATCAGGGCTCGCAGCTCGCGATCTCTGTCATCGTAGCTGTTGTCGCCGCCGTCCATGGACGAGCCGACCGACATGCCGTGGCCGCGCATCGTGGCTTCTAAATAACTTAATCCCTTGAAGGACGCGTTTGCGTCGATGCTGCCCGACATGCTCACGTCGTCATCGCGGTCCCCCTCGTCCTCCACGTCATCCTCCTCGTCGTCGTCATCCTCTTCATCGTCATCCTCGTCATCGTCATCCTCGTCTTGGTCTCCTCCTTCTTCGGCGTCGAACTCCTTGATGATAGCCTTGACGGCGTTCATGGCGTCGCAGTTCTCGCTTGACGTCGGGTCCGCGTGCTTCCAGTATAAATATGATGGTCCGATGTACTTGAACGACCGACGCAACAGGTACGGGTCGAACGGGAAAAACGTCTCGAGCGGCTGGCGCTGGCCCAGCAGCACCGAGCTGCCAACATTCGAAGACGTCGGCGCCGCAGACCGCTCCATGGTCTTGGCCTTGGTCTTGAAGGCGCCGCCCTTACCGGAGCTGCTGATCGCTTGGTCCACCTTGTCGATGCACTCCTCCGAGATCAAGTCGAAGGTCTCGACAAAGTTGAGGAACTCGGTGGCCACCGTCTGCTGGCAGAACGCCAGCGGACAGTACGAAGTCGACGTGATGAGCAGGCGCTCCCAGCCGAGCGTGCGCAGAAAGTCGTAGCCGTTGGGCGTCTGCGCGATCTCGAGGCCGCGAAAGCAGAGCATGTAGCAGACCGTCTGTAGCGTCGAGATGAAGATCGACTCCTGGAAGTTCCCGCGCTTGTTGGCCTCCAGCTCAGCCTGCTCGGCTTCCAGCGAGCCGTCCTCCGCGGGCTTTGGCTGGAGCATGGCGTCGTAGATGTCCATCTGATCGTGCATCCACTTGAGCAAGTGGTAGAGCGCCTTCTGGATGTACGACACGGAGATGTACTTGGCGCGCGCGAGGAAGCTCGCGAGGTACGCGCCGCAGCTGTGGCGCGTCACGGGTGGCACCTGCGGGTCCAGCGACGCCGCGAGCAGCTGCGAGATGAGCACGTCCTGGAACTGCGGGTCCATGCGGCAGACGTAAAACAGCAGGAACTGCGGGTACTTGGACCGGTGCGTGTTGAGAATCGAGTGCTCGAAGACCTTGAGCAGGAAGCGAAAGACCGTGGCCGCCTTCTGCACATCGATTCTGCTGTTGTCATTGCCCTCGGCGCCCTCCAGTGACGCGCCGACCGTTGCGTCAACGTGCGCAAACATGATGAGCATCATCTGGTCGAGCTTGTCCGCCATCTCGTCCACCTTGGAGCTGTCGGGTGGCAGCAGGTCGTCGTCCAGGAAGTCGTCCATCGTGAAAATGTCCTCCTCCTGTTCGTCCAACTTGATCTCGACGTCCACCGCGACGAGCTGGTCCACGATGAGGCCAAAGATGCGCTCCTGGAGGCCTGGCAGGTACGTCGAGAGCTTGAGCACGTTCTTGAGATACGCCACCTGGAACGTCGCGTCCAGACGCTTGTGCGGAAAGTGTTCGCAGATGACTGGGAAGAGCACGTTTGCAGCCGTGGGTACGAGTGCGAGTACGCGCTGGTACGTCTCGTGCACGAATGCGTACCGCTGTTCAATGCGCGCCTCGACATCGATGGGCTCAACCACAGGCGCTTCAGTGGCGGCTGACGCCTTGATGCCACCAAAGGACGAGCCGATTGAGATCCGCTTCACTGCGGCAGGTGCTGGTGGTGGCAGCAGCGATGCCGGCAGCTGCACGGGGCGACACAAGTTGCGCGTGAGCATCTGCAGTGTAGGCAGCACGTACACCGTGTTGCTGGACACCAGGTGCACGATGAAGCGCGTGAACGCCTCGATCTCAGCGCGCTCCTCGAGAAAATGGAACTTGAAGAGCACATCGAAGAGCTGCTGGTACGCCTGCGGTTCGTTCGCCATCGTCGAGATGCAGCGAGGGAGCGCCAGGTAGATCTTGCGCCGCGTCTTCACGTCCGCCTTGCCGGGCGTCGACAGCTGCTGAATCAGGAAGTTGTAGTTCGTGTCATTGCCCTGCAGATATATAGCATTACAATATAGCAGCAGCAGCGATGGTGTGAGCAAGTCATGCGTCAAGAACGCGGCGCCAGTCTCCATGATCAACCCATCAGCACATATGCGTGAAAACGACTGCGCGTGTCATCACGCAAACTAGAAGCAGCCTGAGTGATAGATAGCATAGATGACTGGTGCATGGTGTGCACCTTGAGCTTCAGGTCGAGCGCGTTCTCAATGAACTGGTGCATGCTCGCGAGCTCTTCCTCGGCGATCATCACGGCCGACGACGCGCCACTTCCAGCCATTGCTTCTGCTCCTAACTGCGTTCTTCAGAATGGCCGAGCTGCAAACGGCAAAACACATGGCATGCTTCACAAATGTCAATATTCGACACCAAATCAAGAGCAAAAGTGGACATTTGTGAAGAAGGATTACGGAAATGCGAGTTATTCCAAAATGCTCGCGTCGGGATATGCGTTCCACCATGATGGCTTCACAAGAAAGCGAATGCATTTTGCGTTGGTGCTGTTTGTTTATTTTCCTGTTCATTTCATTTGTCGGCATTACCAGTATATAAAGCGCTCTTGTCGCGGGAGGCGAGATCTTGGAGTGCGCAGCCTGCAGCTCACTCGAATGGCTCAACAGCCTTCCAGGTTGAGTACTGACGCCCCTGCGATTTCTCCATTGTGCGCCAGCGCACATTTACCAGCGGCGGGTGCGCGCCTGGTCCGGCATGTCCCACTCGAACGGACGGCCTGGCACCGGAGGGATGTTCTTCGCCTCGTAGTCAGCGATGATCTCCTCGTCGTGGCCTTCCCACGCGAAGCGCACGTTGTGGCTCGCGGTGTGGCTCAGGATCAGCTTGTCGCGGGCCTCTGTGAATAGATAACACAGCATTATCAGCATCATAGCAATATCAGTATCCACAACGCACTGGGGTTGGTTGCCAGAAATGAAGAGCTCGTACCGTGGGTGGTGCTCATGGCGGAGCGGGTGCCAGTCGGGTCATACGCCAGCACGGCAGGGTTCTAATAACACACAAGGCATCAAGTAGTCAATAACCATGACCAACACAGTCGCTCATAGCCAGCAATACGCCGTCATCAGTACCTTGTTGCCAGGGGAGCCGCGCTTGGCGTCCTTCGGCAGCTCGGCGCGCTTCTCGACCGCGATCGACGGGTGCACGCCGACCTCGAGCGGCACGGCCATGCGGCGGATGTCGCGCGTGTAGTACTGCGTGTTGTAGATGTTCTCCTTCTTGTCAGTCGACGGCACGTACGCGGGTGGCTGGCTCGACGGCGCCGGGTAGCGGTACTTCTGGTCGCCCGACGGCGCCTGGTAATCCTGCTTCGTGCCGGACGCCTCCGTGAACAAGAAGAGCTCACGGAACTACAATGAGAACACACACACAAAGAGACAGGCACCAGTATCAGCACACTAAGCAAAGATCACACACGGCAGCAGTATACGCCCACACGATGGTGTTATGAATGGCGTCACGCTCAGTGGAAATGGGCCATGCACGATAATCGCCGTGCCACACATGCACTACGTGATTTCACAGCACCCAGCGATCACCACGCGACGTGGGATACACGAATCGACGCATGAGCGTGTGGTCTACGTGCTCATCTGTCTGTTGCGTACCTTCTGGCGCTGCTGCGGCGTGAGGAGGTCCGCGAACCGGAACGGCTTGAACGGCTGGAACTTGCTCATGCTTTCTTGCTTTCGCAGCCCTTCCTTGGTTGTTTGGAGAAGACCCCCAGAACAGAGGCTCGCTCCCCTCCGCACACGGCAGAGCGTTACACCCATCCACCCAATCACCTACCACTCAATCACCCAGTTTGATTCAGTGCCTCCGGGGGTACTGAGGATGCTTCTGAAGTAGCTCAACACACTTGCCATGAAGCTCTCGTCGATCAGTAGCGTCAGTGGTGTCGGCGCGAGGCTCAGCGTGCCGACTTCGATGATTCGGTCGTCGATGAAGCGTCGAGACTCTGTGCTTGTCACCAACATGTCGTTAAACGTGCGATTAGTCGAACGAATGGCAGCCAAGAGCTGTCTGTATGCTGGTACGAAAGCTTGCAGAAGCCTACGATCTATTTAGTAAAAAGGGGGAAGGATTAGTACATTGATTAAGCGCCAATGGTGCGCTGGTCGAACCAGACGCCGTACGGGAACTCGGACGCCGCGCGCGGCTCGAGCACGTCTGGTGGCCCGACGCTCGCGAGGATGTTGCTGACCACCTCTGCGTCCATCGTGTAGTGTTGCGCGAGCTGCTCGCTCGTCCACACTGTTGGGTTCTCGTAGCGCAGCCGCAGTAGTTCACGCAGTTCGCGGTTCGTGAGGCGTCCCGGGATCTTCTCCACAACTTCGCCGCCAAAGCCCGTGGAGACGGCAGCCGTGCGGTCCGATGGCATCGACACGGGCGTGTTCGAGCGCGCGCGGTACGAGCTCGCAGTGTCTCGGAACGCGGCGTCGCTTTGCTGTTAACGGACACAAGGCGATCAGCTTTGCACAGACCGCACTCAATCGCCTGCAATACCCAAGCATCCACGCCAGACGTACCTCGAGATAGTCGACCTTCTCGTAGTCCTCGAAGCGCTTGATGTCGTCCAGCAGCGCCAAGTTCATCTCCTGCAACTCCACGGGCTTCTGTGGCGGTGCATTCGGGTTGCGCATGAGGCTCGCGCCGTTCAGGTCGCGCGTGCTCGTGTCCAAGTGCGACACCACGATCGCCTCGCGCGACAGGTTCGTGCGGATCACGCGGCGCGCAGGTTTAGCTGCAGCTCCAGCAGCAGCAGGTGCTGTCGTGGTCGTGGTCTTCACGGCCGCCTTCTTCGCGACCTCTTTGCTTGCAGCGCCGCCCATTTTCGCTCGTGCTTTTTGATTTTGGTGTGTGGAAGCTGTTGGAAGGAACCATTTTGGTGGTGCACTTTTCCACTTTTCAACCAATCAAACTGGAAATTCGCTGTTCCTGAGTGGCTAATTAGCTGAAAATTAGAAAAAGTGTTGTGAATGCCAAGCAAAACTGTTGTCCACATGATAGATACTCGTAATGCTGTCGCCACCTTCTTCTATACTTGCTGTTCGTTATCTGCTTGGTCATCTACGCTATCTCTCATGTGTGTCTCTCTGGTTTGTTCTCGTCTACTACACACTGGTTTGTGGAGAGAAGCTCGTCTGAGTACTCTCTCGGCTTCCTCGTGTTCTTCCTATTCTCATGTTTCTGGTCTTGTTTCTTCATTTCTTCTTGTCTTCATCTGTCTGGAAGGTGGACTGGCGTCTCGCTTGGGCAGACAGTCAGTCGGGTGGAGATCGTTCCGCAGCCGTCCGCTCGGTGTCGAATATTCCGTCTGCACCTTATGACCTCCGACTCCGACTCCACTTTCGTCATCCGTTCGCCGACATCGCTTGTCGCCTTGTTCGCTTTTCCTTCTTGTCTGTCTCTGTGTGTCCCCCGCGGTGCACTGTCTCGTGTTTCTTCTACATGCTCTCGCTGCTCAACCTCCACCTGGGCGACGCGTGCAGCCATTCGTGCGAGCAGCTATTCTCCAAACACGAGGGTGTCGAGTCCAAAGCGCACTCGGACGCTTGGGCTCGTACTTTGGTACTTCTCTGACTCCTTCTCTTAGTTTCTCAATCCGCTCCACAGCCTCTGTCGCCAATCAAATGGCAACGGAGGCTTCGTATCGTTTATGGGTTAATGAACGGATTTCGCGTGTAAAACTGCGGCGGCGGCTGCGCTTGGCCAGCAATGGGCTGTGCTCCAAGACCCGCAGCACCACCAAACCCAGGCGGTGGACGGGCCGACGTTCGCGCGCTGGACGAATCGACGCTGCTGGTGCTGCGCTGCGACGAGCTGAAGAACGCGCTCAGACTCGACTCCTCTTGTTGGTAGAGCGCGCTCTCACGCTCGACTGCAGCCAAATCCATCATCGGCGAGAACG
This sequence comes from Globisporangium alternatum, assembly GCA_023334315.1. Lineage (NCBI taxonomy): Eukaryota > Oomycota > Peronosporomycetes > Pythiales > Pythiaceae > Globisporangium > Globisporangium alternatum. The sequence continues at coordinate 11,653 of JAASGT010000136.1, read as the reverse complement.
GCGCTCCGTTGCTGCCGTTGCTAGACAACCCGAACGGCCCATCACTGCCAGCCTTGGGCACAGACGGCGGTCTGCCCAGCCCACCACCATTGTTGCTCGTCGTAGTGGCGTCGCTGTTTCCCCAGCCAGCGAGCAATCCCTGCCCGGAGAAACCGCCAAAGTCGCCAAAGCTGTGGAAACTCGGATACCCGAGCGTCGAGCCGAGTCCCGAGCTGCTGCTGCCACCAAATCCTCCTTGGCCGCCAACATTGCTCCCAAACGAGTCGCTGAACGACTTGCGCTTGGGTTCAGGTGTCGACTGCGAGTTCGGTGCACCGATGCTGAACGGACTCGAAAGGTCTGTGAACGGGGACGATGACGACGTCACACCGCCGCCGATCGCGTCACCGACACCGAATGCGCCACTGCTGCGAGCCGCAGACATCGGGTTCATCGCGGGCGAGGGCTGGAACACGATCACTTCGTCGTCGAAATCGTCGTCGTCGTCCGCCACAGTCGGGATTTGCTTGGAGGACGGGAACGAGCCACCGCCATTGCCTTTAGAGCCATAAAGACCCAGGTTGAACGTCGGCATCTGAGCGACGCTGGGACTCATCTTGTCCTTGGACCCCGCCACGGCTTGCAAGAACGAGTTCGAGATGTTCAGACTAGAGCTGGACCCAGAGCCAACAACCGTAGGAGACGTGGAAAACGCGCCCTGGTAGAAGTACAACAGCGGGTTGCCCTCGTACTCATCGCAGAGGAACTTGCCAAAGCTGTACAAGTTCCACGCTCGGATGCGCAGCGCGTCCGTCTCGGGGATGCTCGTAGGCGCGTTGCTGTTCCCACTACCAGTGCTCAGTGCGAGCTCGTCGTTCCACTTGGCCGTCGCAGCCGCGGACTTCTCCAGCAGAGCCGCGAACGGCGCAAAGCCGCGAAGTTCCAGGTTCTCCTTGAGCGACAGCTGCTGCACGCGCAGTGGCTCCTGCTGGTCGTTCCGCAGATTCATAAGCGGCGCATAAAGTTCCTTCACTTTGGCGTGATTCACAAGACTCGCAAAGCTCTCCAGGAACGCACTCGCGATCGGTTGGTCACTCATCGCGGTCTCGAGAACGTCCAGCACCTTTGGGTTCAGGCGCAGAAAGTCGCAGAAGACGCTCACGGGTCCTAGCAGGCGCAGGCTGTTGAGGCTCTCGATTGAATTGCTGCTGTTAGAACTGCTGACCTTCTTTGACGAAAGCTCTTCGAGGAGATAGTCCATGACGCTCGTCATCGTGAGCGTCGACAAGCGGAACGAGTCGTCCTTGGCGCTGCTGCTGCCGCGCAGCGAGCGCACGAGGCAGAAAACGTTCGTGATCACGAGTTTGAGCAGCAGCGTGTCGCCAATCACCCCCGCGCGCAAGAGCGCGTTTAGGTCCTTGAACAGGATGCCCTCCATCTCGCGCGGGTACACTGGTACATTCGACGACGAGCTGTAGCCTGGAGCGCTGCTGCCATTGCCATTGTTCTTCGCAGCACGCGTCGCGATGGAGAACAGGATCCCGTGCATCCGCGTGAGTCGGTGCAGGAAGCTCTTGAGGAACGCCGACTTGTCTTTCGACGACGTCGCGCTCGTCAGTGCGATCAACGACGGCCCCGCAAGCGGACGCTGCCGACTGCGTTCAAATAGTAACGCCAGGTTCTCCTCTGCGGTCGCGAACGGCTGTGCGATCAGCAAACTGCGGCAGTAGCGGTACACGGCAACGGTCTCGGCCTCCACGTAGGTCGCGAGCACGGCCAACTGGTTGTGCGGGTTGCCATTGCCAGGGATGAGCGCCAGCGCCTTGTGGTAGAAGCTCTCGGCGGCAGCAAAGTTTTTCTTGGCCTTCTGGCTGTGCAGCTCCCGGTAGCGCGCGAGGTCGCCCATGAAGATGAAGCAGCGGTGCAGGCTCTGTCTACAGCGGGCAATCGCATTAGCAGCAGCAGCTGGAGCTTGCCCGTCAGGCGCGTTGGCGATGCGACTCACGCGGTTAGACAGCAAAAACTTGGAGTACGACTCGCGCAGGTGGTCGTAGAACGCCGCAGAATCACTCAGAAACTGCTGGAACTCAAGCGACACGCGCGCAAAGTGCTCGCGTACGCTGCGGTCACCCGAGGATGCTGACGCGTACTTGCGGATGCGCAAACGGAACTCCTCGATGCGCTTGTAGAAGCACGGCTTCCAGAGCACCTGCTCAATCTCCTTGGACGCAGCGAACGCCGGGTTCACCTGCGTGATCATCTTCGCCTTCTCGATCAGGCTGGAGATGCGGATATAGAGAAACAACAAGCACGGTATGTATTAGATAGAGCCATAGACAGTGAGAATGAGCGGCAATGTCACTGTCATTATCATCACTAAGAAGAGAACGTACCGGCTCCGAAGCACATTGGCGTCTTGCGCGTTGAGCGGGTTCGAGCGCAAGAGCTCCCGCAGCTGCTTCTCAATGTCCACCATCTCTCTGTTTGTACCAATCATAACACATTGCCATGTACCGTCAGTCAGTCAATTGACGATCATGTTGAGCTCTCCAGAGCTTACGAGCGCTCTTCCCAGCCACACACATGAGCTTCAACCCAACAACATGCACGCACAGCTCAATCAACATCTCAGTCCACACACGTACCGGTACAAGCGGCTGGTATCCGTCGCCATCATGACGATCCACGTCAGTCGGTCACTGAGCCAGGCGTCTTGCTCTCAGAATCTTTGTATCTCCCCACTTGTCGAGTCGTGTCAAAAGGTCGGTCGGTGGCTGGAAGGAAGGCTATTGTCCACTAGAAGGAAGGCGATCGACAGAGAAGAACTGGCGCGGGCGAGAGGGACAAAGAGGTGGTCACTTAGCACAGCATGCTCTTGCCACAACTGGTCTTTCTCTCTTTCGTTCTTTCCTTCACGCACGCACACACAGAGGAGATCAGTCAGCACACTTGCGCCAAGACGCCTTGTGTCGTGGTGTTCCCTCAGCACTTCCTTTTTGCGTTCGCGTTTGCCAGCCACGAAGCGCGCGCTTTTCACGTCCCACAATTGTGTGCTTGTGTGTGGACCGTACCACATTGTTCTAAATGGTGTTGACCACATCATATTTTCAACGAGCAGTTCTCGTCACGCCACACACTTTTACCATGGTGAGCATGAACGCGACGCGGATGCTGCTGGCGAAGCGCTGCGCGCTGCAGACTGCGGCCATTCGCACGGCGCCACACGAGTCTGCTGCTGCTCTTCACTGGCAGCGTCGCTTCGTGCAGACCCAGACCAGCAAGCCAGCTGCGGCTGCCTCGAACAATGCTACTGCTGCTACGGCAAATGCCAATGGAGAAGGCGCTGCTGTTGGCGCTGAAGGCGAGGTGCCAAAGTACAAGCCCGGCTGGTTCAGCCGCAACCCGGGCACCACGCTCGGCGGTATCGTGTTGGCCATCGGCCTGTACGTGTACCGTGGTACGCAGAACAAGAAGAACTTTGACGCGATCCAGGCGCCGATCGCCGAAGAGGCTGTGATCTCGCCCTACGAGGCCTGGGAGCTGCGCAGCGCTAACGACGTCACGTACGTCTCTGTGGATGGTATCAGTATGAGCTACTTGTGGTGTGCTATGATGCTAATGATGAATGCGTGTCTCTGTGTGTATATGCATGTGATAAACAGGCCAGAGACGTACGAGTCGGTGCGCTCGACGGTGTTCAAGGCGTTCTCAACGGGCAAAGCCGCAATGGAGCACTTTGACCGCTACCTGGGCTACAAGCTCGGCGGCGTCTGTCCTAATGGACTGCGCAATGCGGTATGTAGCTCATGTTCTCTCGTATCCATATTCTAGGTGACGCCACTAACTTTGACACATGCTCTGTGATGCTTTGATGTAGCACCACTTAGAGCGCGTGCTGATCAGTCTTGATCGCGACGAGAACAAGAAGATCGACGTGGACGCGCTCATGGTCGCGTTCTCGATGGTAGTCAAGGGACCCGTCGAGGACCGTCTCCAGTGCCTCTTCGACCTCGCGACGAACTCGTACGGAGGCGAGAGCGAGAGCGAGGGCATTGACGGCGAGGAGAGCGACGAGCCCGAGCGTGAGATCACGCAGCCGCAGTTCGAGCGCTTGCTTGGTACGTGAATTTTTCTGCTTTTGGTGCTTGACTCGCCTTTAGTGCCATGGACACTGACGCTCTTCTTGGCTCTGTTTCTCCAGAATTGCTGCTCAAGACGTACCAGATTCCGTCGGAGAAGCGTGTGCTGCCCATCAAAGAGGAGACGATCCCATTCCAGCAGTACAAGGCCGCGACGCCCCACGAGCTCCTGGAGGCGGAGCTCCAGGCCCAAGTGGACGCCAAGAAGATTACGGCCGCGGAGGCGAATGCGCGCGAGTCGTACACGTTCGACGCGTTCTCGCAGATCATGCGCGGCAAGACCGTGTGTCTCTGGGGCGAGTGCTTCGCCAACTCGAAGAAGCGCATGAAGAATTAGCTTTAGACACACTCAAATAAAAAACGCAACACGACTGTGTATGTGCTCATTGCTCGCTGGCTACTCTTGTACAGAACGGGGTGTTTGCCTGGCGATCATGGCGCATTCGCAGTACGAGCTTGGCCATGATTCTGCTCGGTTCTCGTGAGCCGCATGACTGGATGCGCTTCAACTTGGTTCATCTCTTGCAACACCTAGTAGACTCAAAGCACAACCAGAGTGTCGTTATACTCGTGCCTCAGATACATTCCTACTTGAACGCTCTCTCACCTTTGCCGCGTTGTAGCGAAGCTGGTGGAACTGCCGCATTGAAACCTGCATCGTGCGCGAGTGGCCGTCGCTTGTCTGTATTCTCAGCACTACATTCGGAGGCGCAATGCACCTGCAAGCGTACAGACACATACAATGATGGTCGACATTGCATTAGTATGGCAATCTAGACTTCCCAGAGATTGACGGTAGCAGTGTACCATTGCATGTCGACGAGTCTCGGTAGCGAGAATTTGTTCCTGTATGCTGCAGTCTCCAGTGCATCCCAGCTAAATACATGCAGAGGCAGCACGCTTCAGTGTCAGTTGGGTCTATCGTGCCATCATTTGTTCAAGCAGGTACTGCAACGTACTTGGCTCGCAGCGTCTCGACGACCGCTTGCTGGAACTCGCCTGGGATCTTACGAATGAGTGCCTGCTGCTGCGCGAGCGAGTTCTTTTGCGACACCGAACTCTCTTCGCTCTGCGAGATCTGGTGCTCGGGCAGCAGGAAGTGCATGCGGTCGCGAATGATGACGTCCAGCAGGCGCTTGATCACGAACGCAAAGCTCAGCAGCACTTGCTCGTCCTACACAAGTTCACGTAGTCACAAAAGCTACCATCATTTAGCATCCAGACTCAGCTCGTAGTCGCAGATACACACATATCAAGTCATTGAACATACCGCTTTGCTTTCGCAGTGTGCGCTGATAGCATCATAGTCGATCGCATTCTCCAAGTCCTTTCACAGAAGAAAGTCATGGCAGTCAGCACTCGTTCACCTCTACCACAATGCACAGGCAGCAAAAAACGATTTCACACACCTCCGCGCAGGAAAGCGTAACCGCGAGACGCAAGATCACGTCCTCGTGCTTCTTCGCGAACGCACCGTGTGCTGCGTCGCGCAGCAGCTCCGTCCACTCGTGTACCGCCGCCGCGAACTCCATTTTAGAGCTGCTCGTTTTCTTTCGATTTGTGAATTATGAAGTCGCTGTTGAAGATATTTCTAGCTTATATATGTAAATTTTTGATAAAATGCTGTTGAATAATGTGTATAGTTTCAAAATAATGCCATGGGGATGTCACTATTACGTCACCCTCTCATCAACCAAAAGCTCTCACATCGCAAAAGCAACACCAAGCGTAAAGCAAGGAAAGCCCGGACGAACGAGACGATGTCGGCCGCGATCGAACAGCGCAACCAGGATGCGACCGTGTACGTGGGCAACCTGGACGACAAGGTGACCGAGGAGCTGCTCTGGGAGCTCATGCTGCAGGCCGGGTCCGTCATCAACGTGCACATGCCGCGCGACAAGGTCACGAACACGCACCAGAACTACGGCTTCGTCGAGTTCCGCACGGAGGAGTGCGCCGAGTACGCGCTCAAGGTCATGAACATGGTGCAGCTCTACGGCAAAGTCGTGCGCGTAAAGAAAGCGTCACAGGACAAGAAGAACCTGGACATCGGCGCGAACCTCTTCATCGGCAACCTGGACCCGGAGGTGGACGAGAAGCTGCTCTACGACACGTTCTCGGCCTTCGGTGGCATCATCGAGACGCCCAAGGTCATGCGCGACTCGGAGACGAAGGCCTCGCGCGGCTTTGGGTTCATCAGCTTCGACTCGTTCGAGGCCTCGGACCTCGCGATCGAGTGCATGAACGGCCAGTATCTATGCAACCGCCAGGTCGTCGTGCAGTACGCGTACAAGAAGGACAGCAACAACGAGCGCCACGGCTCCGAGGCCGAGCGTCTGCTTGCGCAAACCAACCCGAACAAGCTCAAGCCGCACACGCGCTTCGCATTCACGACGGCCGCCGGTGGCGCGTCGGCATCAGAGATGATCGGTAATGGCTCAGCACCCATGGCACCCCCACCGCCGCCACCGATGGCGCACATGAACGGCGTTGGTGGCGGGTACATGGCGCCCATGGGCATGATGGCGCCACCGCCACCCCCACCACAGAGCATGGGCATGGGCATGGGAATGGGAATGTACCAGATGGGTGGCATGGCCCCGCCGCCACCGCCGCCAATGCCAATGGCCGCAGGGATGGGGATGGCAGGGGGCCATGGGATGCCCCCACCGCCGCCGCCACCAGCACGCTACTGATAGACGAGCCACAGTGTCGTGAATACTGCTAACAACAAGGCGATCTGTGACTTTATGTATGGAATTAGCTTGGTTTTCTTGATTTGGTGATGAAGCGTTGCATCGGATCTCCAATGGTCGTGCGCGACCCGAGCAGCCAGCCGGTGCCTCTTCACCACATTCAGCCATACTGATAAAGCAAAGAAAGAACCACTAACGCTTCATTACGAGATAGTTATCCACAGACGACAGAGAGAGCTCAGTATGCAGGAGAACCAGCGCGAAGAAGATGGGCATGTACGAGCCTACACTGTGGCCAACGTAGAGCTCAAGCCTGGCTCCATGCGACCTCTCCAGCGCGGTGGTGCGACGCTCACCCAGGTGGAGAATGGCGACATCTACCTCATCGGCGGCGCCAATCGAGAGGCGACGTGCTTTGGCGACGTCCACAAGTTTGATCTCGGTACGAACGGCTCTTCGAATGGCTCTGATACTATGGTAGCCACTACTCATGACAGTCTCACACGAATCTCTGTGGTCATCACCAGACACGCGCGAATGGACACTTGTCAAGACTGACGACAGCAAGTTCCCGGCTCGCAGTGGCCACTCGGCGGTTGCTATCGGCCAACGCATCTTCATCTTCGGCGGCCTTAACTCGATGGTCTGCGAGGTCTACAACGACGTCCGGGTCTTCGACACGCGTGAGCTGAGTTATCTCTCATTGATTTGCATAACTCGTCCTGTGGAGATGAGCTAACCACCTCGTGTATGGAAACTCGAGTAGAATCACGAAAATGGTCGAAGGCGAAAATCGCGGACGGCGAAGTGCCGATGCCGCGCAACGCCCACGCTGCGATTCTCCTCCCGCCATCATCGGAAGCTGACAGCTCACACCATCGGATGCTGATCTACGGGGGCTCGTCTCCCGATGACGGCGCCTTTGACGACGCATTCGTGCTGCAGATCCCTGTGGCAGCCAGCGGAAATGGTCGGAAGGAGCACTTGAAGTGGGAAAAACTCGAGCAATGCATCGGAGAGAAGCCCGAGGCACGAGAGCTCCACTGCGCCACGCTGGTGCCTGATTTGTCTTCATCGTCGTCAACGTCGTCGATTTGCTTCAGTGGCGGTCGAAACTTGGACGGCAACATCTGTACGGACATGGCGATTCTGGACTTTAAGACGTGGGAGTGGCAGCTCGTCCCTATCTGCGAGTGGAACCGTTGCTCGCATGCCGCTGGACTGGTAAATGGTGCGCTCGTGAGCTTCGGAGGCTTCGATGGCGGTGCGATACGCAATGATTGCTGGGAGTACCACGACGACGCCGAGTCGTGGATGCGAGCGAACACTGGTGTTGATTATGAGGCTCCTCGTGACTCTAGCGGTCAGGAGAGGACAAATTGTCCTGAGACATCGTCGGCGCCGTCAGTGCTGGAGCGCTTCGGCCATGCCGGCTGCACTGCCAAGCTAAATTCTCCAACTGTAGACAGAGAGAAAACGGTCAAGCACGCGCTGCTGGTCTTCGGAGGCATGAACGCCTTGAGCGACCTGAACGACCTCGTGCTGATTGAGCAGCGCTGACACCAAGTGCGCAGGCTGGCGCATGAGTATCCGTTCCTGTAAGAAGTTTCATTCCCTTGTGCTCGCGAGAGTAGGAGTCAGTAGGGGTTCGTTCTATTGTGATGGTGGACGACGCTCGCTGTTAAACTATTTTCTCTACACCCATGGCTTCCTTGAGAATATCGTACGTTGTAAGACTAATACCTGTCGCCAATGGACTCTGTCGAATCACAACAAACGCATAGGTACACAGTTAGCTCATAACTCTCACACAAAGTAGACAAGAGCGAAAACAGAGACGCACCCTCATCCAGTTGACGGAGACGCCCTTGAAGAAACCTCGCCAACCCTCTTGGGCAAAAACTATGCGCGCCGTGGTCATCACGCCCGTGTAGCGCAGCTCGCTCTTCGTGCCTGGAACGAACCCGTCCGTCTGAATCCGTCGGCGGATCGTGTCCATCGGGTATGTTGCTGTACAATTTCACACATCCACACAACATTGTGAATATCCGAGCCGCCTAAGCTTTAGAGAGATCTGTACGGCTCAACGTACTTGTCTGGGCGATGCATGCAGCAAAGTACGAGCAGAGGAACTTGGAGAACGGGTGCAGCCGTGCTGTGTTAGCTCGCGCTTCGTCATCTAATCTCGCGTACTTGAACTCCAGCATCTAGCAAACAGCAGCAAACATGACATAACAACGTTAGTTTAGCCAACCACTCCCACCATAACAGCAACACAAATGCATGGACGTACCCAGCCCTTGAACTTCTCGTTCAGAGAAAAGCCGATGCCCGTGTAGGGCAACGTCCCCAGCAGCGACGGCACGAGCCCTCGAGAGAACGACCGCGCGCCCTCGAGCTTGTACATCGACGCAACCGCCTCGTACAAAGTCTGGTACTGGTGTTTGCCCTGCTGCACCATGTACCGCGCGCGCACAATGTCGAGCGGGTACGCCATCACGAGCGACAACCCGCCGGCGAGCGATCCCGCGGTCACAAGCTGCAGGTTGCTCAGCTTCTGGAACTGCTCGCTCGCGCCCTTCTTCTCCGCTTGGGCAAAGTTATACGCGTGGAACTTGCGCCGAAAGAAGTCGAAGCTTGAGTGCTGCACGCCTGCGTACGGTATGACACGCAAAATGTTGAGCATGTTGCCGCGGAAGAGCGCGCGGAAGCCGTCCTGCACATAGATCTCGTGCGCCAGGTGGTACGCGTTGCGGAAGGAGAAGTGGCGCTTGTCGTTCACCTGGAACATGATCTTCACGCGATCTACGGGCGCTAGCATGGACTTGGCGACGATGCCCGCAGCGCCACCAGCGATAAACGACTTGGACATGGTCTTAATGGAGCCGTCGGCTTCTGCTGAGGTAGTCGATGTGGCTGGTTGCGCGTCTGCATTGCTATCAAAGTCTTCCTCTTCGCCTTCAGCCGCGATTTGCCCACTAATGATCGCATCGATGGAGCCCGCGTCCACTGGTTGGCTGCCAGCGCCTTGCTCTGCGCTTAACGACGCTCTGTCACCACCACTCGCAGCAGCAGCAGTTCGCAACTTATTCGAATTCTTGCGAGACAAGCGCGGGTTCACGCGCTGACGCGCCTTGAGAAGCTTGGAGATCTCAGTCTTGAGCACGTCGCTGGGTGGCAGCTCCTCCGAGCGCACGACGAAGACGCCGTCGGCCTCGTGCAGCCCAAAGTCGACCATCGCGATCTGCTGCGCCCACGACGTGTACATGTTACGAACGGACACGGGACTGATCTCCTTCCAGCGCATCACCCAGGCGCAGAAGCCGTGGAAGTCGATGCGCTCGCTCGCGTCGCGGCTGTTGCCCGAGATATCGCGCCACATGAGCTGTCGCGTCTCCTCAGAGAGCAGCTGCTTCTCTGGGTCGAGGCGCGCGATCTCGTCGAAGAGCGCGCGCAGCGAGATCGTGCCATCGTCGTCCGGGTGCATGTCGTCGAAGAACACGCGCATGATCTCGAGCACCTCGGGCGTGAGGTTGAAGTCCGGGTTGTACATCTTGAGCGAGTGGATCGCGTACATCAACTGCTTGTGGCGCACGTCCATCGCCGCCGCCGCCGCCGCCGCCACCGCCGCCGCCACACTCGCTCTCTCCTCGTCCGTGTCAGCACCAGCATCTACATTAGTACCATCGTCCTCCTTATCCGCCGTACGTGGCTTGGCGTCCGCTGTCTCGCTGTCGACGTACACGAAGCCGTCCACCGAGAGCGAGCCACCACCCGCGAGCACGTCAACCTCGGGCTGCGAGCCAGAGCCGCCGGCCGCCGCCGTAGCTGCAGTTGCTACTGGTTGCTGAGCATCAGCAGCACTCCTCGCGTAAGGGGACGTGGGTCCGCTCGTCATGGAGACAAGAGAGAAGGAGCTACGCGCTTGCTTCCTTCCTCTTCCGTCGTGTGGCTCGTCCGTTTGGGCGTTAGAGTCCGCCGAGAGAGCTTGTGAGCTGCGATTTCAAACAAGTCATGTCATCCATAACATCTCGGCACCGGTAAATTTGTGGTAACGTGGTGTGTTGATTGGAAGAAATGAAAAGTGGGAGCTTTTGATTGGTTGAAGTTGACGCATTCGAACCAAATGTAGACACATTTTAAACCGGTATTCTTGCTGTTAATTGCTGAAAATGATGTGGCCACATGAACATCACAGTGAGAGTGCGCTTCTTTTGTGTTTGATCTTTAACAGCAGTGACTTGAGTGCTCACAGCACATGGTTGCTCAGCAACAAGCAAGCTCCATCAGCACGAATTGATGATCGTGACATCTCGTGCGTGGCGTTGTGCGCAGCAGCTGCTACAAGTTAAAAGCCATGTGGGTCGAACTGGACAAGTCTTCTGGCCGGTCTTGATGCCAGTTTTATCCGATTTTCCAAATTTTTTATAAGTTATTACTTAAAAACACTTTTTTGTTTTAGTATTTTTTGTATGTTTTAATAATCCATAATCTTACAAAAATATAAGACGAATTTATAAGCGTCGCAATTTATGAGGTGAAAAACCTCATAAATTGGTCACACCTCATAAATTTATCACATAAATCGCGCACGCCTCATAAACTCTACTCATAAATTGCGCACACTTCTATAAAATACTTTTTATTTGGACGTGCCCGGAGGCCAGATGATGCTGAGGTGATGGCTGTGCGCCAGCGTCTCTCCATTGCGGAGGCAGCTACTCGTGTTGGCTTTTCTCGTCCAGCTGTATCACGGCAGCTTCGAAGCCGTCGAATGCTTCGGGCTTTGGCCGGCGCAATCATTGATATAGACCGCCACCCGCAGCGCCAACCACAGCA
>JAASGT010000135.1:0-45680 GCA_023334315.1 Globisporangium alternatum | reverse complement strand
GTACCCGAGGATAATCGGCGACGGGACGTCCCCAAAGGCATGGATGACGAGCGTGTTGGCGGCGATGGCCATGGACCGACGGGACTCCGGAAAGAGCTCCATGACGGCGATCGTCTCAGCCGGTGACAGCGCGCAGAGGAACAAAAAGCAGCAGGCGAGAAAGCCCAGGAAGACGTACTTGGAGGTCGTGAACGCCATCATGATGAGCGCGAGCACCTCGGCGATGACCACAAAGTAGAAGAGCGACGACACTGAGACAGAGCAGCGCAGGTCCTTGGTCACGTGCTCGCGCTTGAGTAGTCGGTCGACTAACACGCCGCCCATGGGCGTGCCAATCGTGCCAGTGAGCACGATGATCCCGCCAAAGACCATGGACACTTCAGTCTCGGTCTCAAAGAGCCCAAGACCAATGAAGATTACGGGGCTGAAGACACTCAGCGCCGCGAGCGAGAACGTGTACGCCGCGTGGCCAAAGACCACGAGCGCGAACACCGGGTTGCTGAAAATGCCCCACCACTCGACGAAGAACGACTTCTTGCGATGCGCCTCGAGGAAACTTGTCTCGTTGTCCGCGAGGATGTCACTCTCGGTCTCCTTCGGCGTCTTGCGCTCCTCGTGGTTGTGGTCCTTGGGCACGACGTCCAGGTGCGCAGGTACGCAGAAGAGGCACCCGAGGATGAGCAACACCATCAGGAAGCCCTCGATAAAGAACGCTGAGCTCCAGCCCAGTGACGAGGCCGCGAGCGACGAGCCGTACACGTACCCCAGAGCTGTGCCGACCGTAATGGACGCCAGGAAGATGCCCATGAACAGCGCGCGCCTCTCTTTCGGCGCGTGCGTGTCGATGAACGGTGTAGCGTTGCACTGGAACGAGGCCTCACCCACGCCCGAAAGGATGCGGCCGAAGAGCAGCACATAGTAGCTCTCCATGTGCTTGGCCACGCCGCATACGATGACGGCAATGACCCAGACCGACATGCCGAACGCGATTGTGCGGAACGGCCGGTTCGAGAGCGCCAGGTACCCGAAAACCATCGTGCACACCGAGTAGCTTGCGATGAACGCGGACGCGAGGATGCCCAGGTACAGCGACTGCTGTGTCACTGAGATCTCTAGCGTGCTTGAGATGAAGTGCTCGAACTTCTCCGGCGCGCCCGGGATGATGCCGCGGTCGAGGTAGTTCACGAGGTTGATCAGACAGAGCAAAATGATCACGCCATTGGCGCTGAGTTGCGGGATCCCCATGAAGCCACGTGTTGTGTACGGTGGTGGTTGCGTGTAAGAGGCGCTCGTCTTCCTCTTGTGAGCGTTGTTGGACGATAGGAGCGGGCGTGCGAGCTCCTCGTTGCTGTCGTGGTCTTCGTCGCCGACGTGATGGCTGTCGGCGGGTGTCCGGGACGCAGCAGTTTGCGTTATGACGTGTGACTGGTGCGGCGGCACCGCCCCACCCGCCACTTTCCTCTTGACGCCTGTAGGCGACGGTGGTGCTGTTGCTGCTGCTGCGTGGGCATCTGCTGGCGAGAGAGACGAGCGACGCGCCATCTTGATGTGTCAGGTGCCGAATCTTCCTTCTCACATTTTTGACTTGAAGGGAATGCGTACTTAGTGAGAATTTTGGCGCGCACACTTCAAAGAGCGCTCTATGGCAAACCGATCTGCGCAGTTTGTGTGCGGATATAAGATGCTTCTCTTCTATAACTATGCTTGAATATATAAGCTGATGAGGATATAAGGGTGTGCGTTGTGAACCATCACGAACACGAGAACGACCTCGGCAGAGAACTCGTGAGAGGTGATTTAATTCGAGTGCCTCTCGCAATTCAGCGATGCGATTCCATACTGCGCAAGTGCACCAAGCACCACATTCGTTCTCTGATCTCTCTCTATGGTCACCAACCAATGAGGTCGCTCACACACTTCAGTACTCGCGCATTTTGATACGCTCCATCATGTAAACTTCGTCTCTGCCTCGAAACGCGCGTCTCTTCCGCTTGTTAATTTCTGAAAAACTCTGACCCCTGCTCTCATCTACTCCTCCGCAGCACCAACAGCACCGCAACAACTTCACACCTTTTGGTGGCAGAGAAGGGTTCGAGAGCAAAGTGTAGCCATGTTCACTCCATGTCGCCCTTCAAGACGCGCATCACCACAGAAAATGGGCTTCATCTTGTATATAAGTGTACATGGAGCGTGGTTGCTTTATTATATATTGGTGCGAGCATGAAGGCTCGTTCTCTACCTGCCCACTCAATCAATCTGACTGGGTGGGTGGGTACCGCCCCGACGCACTCTGGCTAGAATCAACTTGGGCATGGGGCCGCTCGCTCTCCCACACTCCACTTTGATGCCAACCAGAAGACGTCGTTGGTTCCCACATGCAGGCAGCAGAGCCCCATGTTCGCTATATTGTATATACGTAGTCTCTCTTCTACTCTTTCTGCACTCTTCTCGTCTCTGATGCTTGAAGTCCACCGACCACCGCGATGTTTATTCCCACTCGATGGTGGCTGGCGGCTTGGACGAGATGTCGTACACGACACGGTTCACGCCGCGCACTTCGTTGATAATGCGGTTGGACATGCGGCCGAGCACCTCGTACGGCATGTGGTACCAGTCGGCGGTCATGTAGTCCGACGTGCTGACCGCGCGGATGGCGACCACCTTCTCGTACGTGCGGCCATCGCCCATGACGCCCACCGACTTGACTGGAAGAAGCACGCAGAACGCCTGGCCCGTGGTCTTGTAGTGGCCCGCCTTGCGGAGCTCGTCGAGGAAGATCGTGTCCGCCTGGCGAAGCGTGTCGAGAGCCTCCTGACTAATTTCGCCGAGCACGCGGATCGCGAGACCCGGACCCGGGAACGGGTGGCGCCACACGCTCTCCTCGTCAATGCCGAGGGCGATACCGAGCTCACGCACTTCGTCCTTGAACAGCTCACGCAGTGGCTCGATCAGCTTCAGGTGCATCTTCTCTGGGAGACCGCCGACGTTGTGGTGGGTCTTGATGGTCGCCGATGGCCCCTTGTACGAGATGCTCTCGATCACGTCAGGGTACAGCGTTCCCTGCAGCAGGTAGTCCACTGGGTGGCCGATGCGCTCGGCCTCCTCCTGGAACAGGTCAATGAAGAGGTTGCCGATGGTCTTTCGCTTCAACTCTGGCTCAGTCACGCCCTTGAGTGCCGTGAGGAATCGCTCCGAGGCGTTGATGCACTTCAGATTGATGTTGAGCTTCTTCTGCAAGCGCTCGACAACTTCTGTGGCTTCATTCTGACGAAGAAGCCCGTTGTCAATCAGCACCGCGTGGAAACGGTCGCCGAGCGCGCGCTGTAGCAGCACGGCCGCGACAGACGAGTCGACACCGCCGCTGACGGCGCCGATCACGTGGCCGTGAGGGCCCACGCGGATGCGCACCTCCTCGATGAAGGCGTCCGCAATGCTCTTCATGTTCCAGTCGGTCGGGGAACCGCAAATGTTGACCACGAAGTTCTTGAGAATGTTCTTGCCGAGCGGCGAGTGCGTCACCTCCGGGTGGAACTGGATGCCAAAGAACTTCTTCTCGACGTTCACGATGGCAGCGTGCTGCGAGTTCTCCGACGTCGCGATATCGACGAAGCCCGCTGGGCACGACGTGAGCTTGTCGCCGTGGCTCATCCACATCTGGAACTCGTCCGGGAGGCCGTCGAAGAGGCCGCCGTGCGCGTTGTCGTTCTTAGACACGATCGCCTTGCCGTACTCACGGTGCTCGCATGGCGCAACCGTGCCGTTGTTGGTGAACGCCAGCTCCTGGAGACCGTAGCAGATGCCTGTTCAAGTAGAAAAGCGAGAGAGAGCATCCCAATAGATAGTCAGCATCACGGCCTTGGTGTACCATAGACAAGCCAGCCGCGGCAGCAGAACCAGATATATCAGATAGTGCAACGTACCGAGCACAGGGAGCTTGAGCTCTTCGATGAGCTTCCAGACGCCCGGCTGGATGTGCGGCGCACCGGCGTCGTAGACCGAGTTCGGGCCGCCCGAGAGGATGATGCCCGTGAGCTTGTGCTTCTTGAGCTCCTCGACGTCGACGAGGCACGAGTAGAGCTCGCAGAAAACGTGCAGCTCTGTGGTAGCAACAGCAGTCAATCAGACACGACGCATGGGTTCGTCAGCATCACAAGCACAATTGCGCAGCAGCACGACACAGTGACAGCAGGCACGTACCACGCACGCGACGCGCAATGAGGTGGCTGTACTGCGAGCCAAAGTCCAGGATCGCCACTTGCGAGCGGTTGGTCACGGGGGAGTCCGACATGGTGGCGAGCTGCTGATGCTTGCTGGGCGGTTCGGAAATGAAGTCGCGCCGCGCGCTTTTTCCGTTTCGCAACTTCGACATCTGCACACGGCACCATCCACTCATCCATGCTTGCAAATGCAGACTGCTGGGCAAGTACGAAATGATTTACACTCAATAACCTTTTATATATTATATATACATTATTAGAGGTAAAAGGTATTACTACTCAAAACAAGATAAACTGCTGTTTGCACCCATCAAAATTCCTTCAATAATACGTTCTCTCGATTATTTTATAAATAACAAGAAGCGCCTTACTCGCACGTATGTTGCTTGGGTTTCGGCCAATCAGATCTCACGAAAAGGTGATGGACAGCTGATCATCACGCTGTGTTTGACGTGGAAAACTGGTGGCGCGCGTGCTGTTGAAGTGCGTGGCGGCCTGCTGCAGCGCCGCTCGTCCGAGCGGAGAGATGCGCGCGTTCTGACGCAGTCCGAGCTGCTGCAGTCGCGAAGCGCCGCCCGCGACCTGCAGCGCCGGCGCGAGGAAGCCCAGCACGCCGCGGTCGCCCAGCTCGTTCTCGTTCAAGCAGAGCACCTGATGATGGACGACGAGTGCAACATCAGTCAGTCCTGCGCGAAGCACAAGAGCCACAGCGATCAAATGCACGCGTGATGTGATATGGTGCAGCTTTGTAACGCACCGTCAGTTGCCTGTTGGTCAAAATCGCTTGGCTGAGCGCGTGGCAAACGCTGTCGGAGATGTGGTTCCGGCTGAGGTCCAGCTTCCAGAGGCTCTTGTTGTGGCACAGCGCTTCGATGAGCGCCGAGGCGCCGACGCTGCCGATGTCGCACCTTTCCAGCACGAGCTGCTCCAGTTTGCTGTACCCGTGGCAAAGCGCGCCTGCAAGCGCAACAAGCGCGCCAACGTGGAGAGGAATGTTGCCCAGCACGAGCGACACGATGCACGAGCTCGGTGGATTCAGGAGATGGCTCAGTTTGACGGCGTGCGCGACATCCAGCGCCGCGTTGTAGAAGATCAGCTTCTGTGTCGGACACCTGCTGCTGCCATGCATCCCATCGATGACCTGCTCGATCAGGTGGCGAGGAGCGCAGCTTCCGCCGCCGTCGCAAAGCACGCTGGACGAGAGCTCGAAAAGCTGGCGCAGTTGCAGGTCACTGAACGAAAAACCGCCGCTAGAACGCCAGCAAATTGATTTCGTGTGGGCTGTTAGCATGCATCAATTAGGCAGTAGTGCGTGTGAGGGTTGGTTCGGATAGTACCTGTACGAGAGCTGGCAGATCCCGCTCTTGCGAACCTGGTTCAGCAGCGTGTAGTAAAGCAACGACGGCACTTCGGCTCGCTAGATGGAAGGCATGTGATTCAGGTTAGTGAGAATCTTTTGGCAAATGCTGTTATGTTGGCGTACCTGCTCCAGCGTGCGCGAGTCTCTTGAATTTGCACAGCTCTTGCTCTCCGCCTTCGACGCCAGTCGCCGCTTGTCATCGAAGTGTATCGGGCTCTTCAGCGCGCTCCGAACGCTCAGTGTGCATTTCTCGATCAGTAGCGATTCCCACTTTCGGAAGCACCTCTCGAGCGGCTTCTGACTCACAGACGCCAGCAAGCGAGCCTGCGCTGCTTTCTTGGCGACGACTTTTGACGCTTGACGCTGCACGAGCTTTGCTCGATACATGCGCTGGATCGTTCTCGCCGCCTCGTGGTTCTGCTGCTTCTCGTCAACAAGCACTTTGCGCCAGGCTTTTAGCACTCTGAGCAGCCAGGAATTGTGCTTTTGGTGCTCCAGCTGCTGCGCTCGCAGATGCGACTCGGCTTTCTTCTCCACTACACGAACGTATCTCCTTCGAGTGAGCCACGAACGCATAGCACGCTGGATCTTGCGTGCTGCTCGATTCTGCCGCCACTTTCGAGCTTGGATGAGTTTCTTGATCTCGTAGAAGAACACCCTCGCGAGAGTCTTGAAAGTGGTTTGGAGACGCATCAGGATCGCTTTTCGCTTCATGAGCTTTACCAGCGCCACTCGCAGCCTTCTCCTTCTGCAACACAGACGCCACGAGCGCTGGATCCTCGACGCCGACTGCGTGCGCTCATTCGCTTCTTGCTCTGGGAAACGAGCGATGATGAGAAAGCAGAGACGCAGCACGAATGCTCGAGGTTGGGCCTTCAAGGTCAAGTCCGGAGAGCTGAGCATCTTATCACACTCTCTGATGATCCGCGTGCATTTTCTCGCTCGAAAGCCACGGAAGAGCCGCTGGATCGTGATCGCGCAGTTATCTCGCTCTTCAAAGTTCAGCTCCACGTTTCGCTGCAGAGAGCGAAGAACTAGCGCCAGCATCTGTTTCACGCTCTTCGTTTGCATCGCTCGAACTACCGCCTCCACGCGACGCCGTCGAGTCCGTGCGTTCTTGGCGATCTTTCTTCCGCGCATGCCACGCACTCGCTTTTGGATCAGAATCGCGCTGCTGCGCTTCTGCATGCGATGCCACACTGCGTTTGAAGACAGCATGGTCCAAGATCGAAGCATGAGGCGGTGGCTCCGATCGAAAAGCATCCGGTTCATCAGCTCCAGCGTGATCTTGTGTCGACGTAGTGCAGCTCGGTACTTTCGTCGAGCAACGCATGCGCGATAGAAGCGCTGGATTTTGGTCGCGGCAGCAACTTTTGCACATCGAGCCGCGTCCGCTGCAGTTTTCCACTCTTTGAAGACAAACCTTCGGAGGCTTGTCGATTTCTTCCCGATGCACAGCTCGATGATTCGCTCTTGGTTCTGCTTCCTCTTCAGCAAGCGTTTGTAAATCTTGCGGCTGATGTACGCTCGAGCGCATCTCTGGATCCTACTCGCAGCGCAAATCCGCTCTTGTTTCTGTAGTTCCACAAAGAGTGCCCACATTTTCAAGACGTGTTTCCTACCCATTGCAGTTCGATGCACGGCAAAGTTGCTCAGGATGGTCGTGTGGCGCTCGCGTAAAGCATCTCGGATTTTGCGTTCGCGCTTTGCGAGAAAGATTTTATGCAGACTCTGGATCTTCACTGCCGCAGCGTTCAGTCGCTTCATGATCACAAACATGTCCTGCGCAGCCATCGCGGTGTTTTCACTTTCTTCTCGCTGCCGCCTCTCCTCTTTAAGCCTGAAGAGCTTGCACTGGGCCACGAATCTTCGCCACGCGCACTGAATCACACACGCCATAGCATTCCGATTCGCTTCGATCAACAGCTGCATCACTTGGCGCCAACTCTTCCTGCGAAAGTAGCTTCGCGTTAACCTCTGGATCCTGGTCGCGCTTTCAATCTCTAATATGAACTGCTGCCTCCAGTTCTCGCTCCAGCTTTGAAGCAGAAAGCGCACCAGCTTTGAGTAATAGTCGTGCTGGATGGCTTGGACGAGGAAGCTCTCTGCGGCCTCTGCGTTGCCTGTCCGATGGAAAGCAACGCCTTCGAGAATGAGCATTTCAACTGGCATGCTTGCACTCCGCTGGCGCACCACGTCGAGAGCCGATACCACCAGCAGCGGAGAGTTGAGTGCTGACATTTTCTTTGCCAGGTCAAACCACAGCATGTCGTCCTGATACCAGAGCTGAATGCGCAGGTTTTCGTTCTTTCTTGACTTTTTGTAGATCTCGTGCGCATTTTTCTCCGAGGCCGTGACTGGAGCGAGTGCGATCATGGCTTTATACGCCTGGGTGCAGGATTCCCGCATGTGATCCTGCATACCAGGCACCTTCTCGAATTCTCGTGCAGCGAGCAAGTGTAGGTGATACGCACTCAGTCGATGTGGTGGCTTCTCTACCAAGTACTGAAAATACTGCGCACTCTCGCGATGTTTGCCAAGCGCTTTTGCTATCACAGCCGACAGGAAGATCGCTTCGTTGATCTGCTTGAAATGCGTGTACCCTTCCACAAGCAGCGTGCACACGGACAACGCTCCACGATACGCAGCGTACTCGATATAGAGCTGAGCGAGCTTCAAAAGAAGCACGGGATTCTTCTTGTTCACTGAATACTCCATCGCGATGATGAACGTGTTGTACGCTTCCTGCCGATTTCAACCAAAAGAGTTAGCTCGGTGGGTTTACTTGATAGCGATGACAGGTTGGTTACCTGGAGGAGAGAAGACGACAGTTGCGTGAGAACTCCGGTCCTTGGGTCACGCGAAAGAGCCAAAATACCCTCCTTGTGCAGCGTCGTGACGTAGCTCTGCCAGTGTTGGTGCTGCGTGATCGCCAGCTCGCTCCATATCACCTCAGAGTCTTCGACCTAGCGCCGACAAACCAGTAAGAACGAAGCGCATGAGAGGAATAGAGACAAACCAGCGCTTGCCCTTCACTGACTTGTTCGTCAGTCAATCTACTCGCTCACCTCGATCGCTCTTTCAAACCCCAGGACTGCATCACGGTATCTGCCTTCATGCCGATCTCGAATTGCGTCGTCGAAAAGTTGCTTGACCGCTGCATCTCTGAAGACCACCGCGTCGCTGTCCGATGGTGTTTGCATCGTCTAATCATGCAGCACAACAGCACATCTTGACTCTGCAGTTCGCTTGTCATTCCTTCACGCATACGAGAAACAGTACGCAAATTACGCAGACACTATCGCACGCATTTTGTATAAATAGAAGCTAAATTCTCAGCATTCGCATTGCCCTTCAGCAAATGGAATCCCCAACGCACTCGATACTCACTCTTTCGTCCATTCATCCCATCATGGAGTCTCACGTTTTGTCATTTGCGCATTTCTGTTGCGGAAACTCGCAGGTTGTCAAACTCACAGACGATTCGGAGCATGGCGCTGCGTACCTCAATCAACTCGACAGTCTCGACACAGTCTTTGGCGAGCGTGGCTGCGTCGAGAAATTTGCGAAGCATGCCGGCCCGCCTTGCACTACTTCCAGCTGATAGTCCACGACTGAGATCGTCGAACTCAAGCTGCTGAGGCGTTTTGGCGACTTCTTCTTCGACGGAGCAGAACAAGCTCTGGCAGGCTTTGTCTTTCTCGTGCTCGACATGCGCTGGACTCAGCAGTTCGTAGAGTAGCTGGAGGGTTTCAGCAGGAAACGTAGGATCCGACAAATATTTCAGGAACTTTTCACTCGCTTGGAAGTACCTGAGGAAAGCGAGCAAATCTGGGAATTGCAGATCGTAGCTGAGGTCGTTCATGGAGCGGCAAAAGAACAGCAGCTTCTTCGAGATCACGTCTCCCCAGCGCAATGGACTCAGCAGGTGCTCGATCTCCCGCAACTTCGGCTCGAATAGCACGCTTGCTAGGGCAATCGTGCCTTTGATAGACCCATTGAGAGACCCTGCAGTGACACTTGTCAGAAAAAGGTGTCTGATGTGCAAGCAACAACAAAAAGACGTACCCATGCCAAGTCGATGCACGAAATCGGCAATATCGGCTGCGGTGCATTGCTCGTAGCATGCAACGAATTGCTTAAAAGACAAGGTCTGAGTGGCTGAAAAGATTTTTCGGAAGCCCACTTCGTCAATCGCGCTCTTTTTCAGAGCTTGTTGGAGGTTGTTGAATTCCTGTCACGCACGTTGATGGTACAAAAGAGTTGAGCAACACCGTACAGCATTGCCACAAACTATTGTTGCATCCTCGCCTGGAGATCGAGGACGCCATTGTGATCGGCATCGAACGACACAAAGACTTGCTTCAAGATACTTTCGCGGTTGTCTCTTTTCGCCAAGTTGCTGACTCTCGATGCAAGATCCAGCCACTCCTCAACATACTCCTGCACGGATTTGTTCAGTTCTCCCAGAACAGACAAGCTGCGGATGACGGAGCTGACGTCAATCCCATTCTGCTCCTGTGGAGCAAACGTTGCTAGTTAGAGCACGCGGCCGCTACTAAACCCATTCTTGCACAAAACCACTAACCTGAAAAGTGGCGAAGAAGTCTTCGTTGAAGGCCAAGTAGACACGGAGGTACTTGATAGACGGCGGGAAGATCCCGAGAGGTTGAATCGTGGTTCCTACAGTGACTGCATCCGATATATCAGTACTCTCAAGAACATTTCACTCGCTTTATCAAGTCCTGGAGCACATTTACCTTGGCAGGACATCCATATCGATGATAAGTGACACCACACCAGCTCGTCGATCAGGTATTTCTCCACAGCAGATGCGAGGTCCATGGCTTCTTCATCTACAGAAAATATCTTTTACAACAAATTGCACTGCCGCTAATGCGTTTAGACATAAACAACTCCACTTACCACTGACTTCTTGCTTCAAACCAAAGTCGACAACGAGTCCCATTTCGTCTGAGTTTGCCAGTGGACGTTGCGCCATGAGTAGACTCGACTCTTCGTCTGCTGGATGGAATCCTACTCGGAACTTGATGTTCTCCCCTGTCTTGACCAAATCACTCGGTTGCACGCCAGACACACCGATTCCAATCTTCACTTGGTAGTGGAGCTCCTGATCAATGTGCTCAGGTCGTGCACTGTGCTCATCGTGGTTGCTCTCGAACAGCTGTGTGGCTGTCTTCATGTCTTCTGGGAGGATCTTGAGCGTGTGCGCACTCGAGTCTAGAGCCAGCAACACTCGATCCATGCTCTGCTTCGCGGATTTGAGAAAGCGAATCCCAATATCTGCGGCTGTCTCCCAAAACGTCAAGTTCTCTTTACGAACTTCGCGCAGCCAGAGCTTCATGATGCGGACGATTTCGCCGCATTTCACAAAACCAAACTGACCCTTTGCCATGCGATTGATCAGCTTGTTTGCCTGAAGCCAAATAGATGAGTTAATATTTCGTTTGGTACGTGAAACTTTCCCATACAAATGACAAACACAAATGCTTTCTGTACCTCCATAACGCTGATCTGCATACTCCCATCCGAGATTCGCCTGACAAGTCTCTGAATGCATCGCGCATCCACATGCTTTTTGACGTCCACAGCTTTGACGGCTGATATAGCTTGATTGTCCGCACTATTGGTCTCGCTGAAGGCTTTGTCGCTCGTTTGGAGAGGACAAATGGCATTCTGTAGCTTTCTGATGAGCACCTCGATGCTTGTGAGCTGCTTCGCTCGAGCAGGAGAGCTGATCGCGACTGAAGGTACTGGTACGAGCGGATGCACTTTGCTGCTGTCGTCTGATGACATAAAGCACGCGTAATGTCAGCTGTGATGGGATATCATCATTTAGAGCACTTTTTGTCAGTGTACAAAACCAAGTGCTGCATACCATGCACCGCGACACGAGCAAACTGGTAGTCGATGTACCCCATCGTCTGGGTCAGCTTTGCTTGCTGCGCAAGTAGACCATCCGCTGTGGTCGCAGTCGCCTGTCCAATAACAACGCGTACTCGTTAAATGATGCTGCAGCGTAACACGTCAGATATCAACGAAGCACGTACAGCTCCCAAGTCGTTCATGAAGAAGATAATTTCCGTATCCGCCATCGCTTTGTCCATCACGTGTTGCCGCAGCACCTCCTTGCCTTCTCCAAGCAAACCTGTAGGAGGCGAAGGTTAGATTAGAATTCAATAAGTGCATGGTCCTCGACATGCAAGAATCAATGACAAGGTAGTGTTGCCTACGCTTTGCCAAGGGCTTCATCAACTCTTCTCGCACTTCCGGCAACCGTTTAAACATCGACAGCCCGCGTACTGCAGCCATGAGAACCATCATCAGTTCGCACTTGTTCAGCGTCTCCATGCCTCCATTGTCCAGGAGTGACAAGATAACTGCAACACCAAGCACACACACATGTTAACGGTCAGTTGCATCAGTCCTTCGTTTCACCCGATCTCCCTTTTAAACGTACACTCGAATTTTGTGGACTTCTTGCTCTCGATGACAAGCGCGAGGCCGCTGAAAAAGTCCACGACCGCGAGCTTCCGCTTGTTCCTTCGATCGAGCATCGTGAAAATCGCCAGGAGCTGCGTCTTGTCTGTGCCGGTCGCGGCACAGATCGGCGCGAGGATCGCCTGGAATGTAGGGAACGCCAGGAAGTACTGGCTCTGCGGGTCCGCGCGACCGCGACGGTGCACTTCCTGCTGGAAGCGCAGGTGCAGGTGCTCGAGCTCCACCCAGTTCTGCGGCAGGATGCGCGCCACTTCTTCGCGCACGCCGCCCTTCGAGTGCTTGCTTCCCATGGCGATGAGGTCAAGTGCGGAAGTGAGCAAAGCGAAGTTGAAGTGGCGCTTCAACCATGGCAAACGTTGCTGCAATAAGTTGTTATAGCAACTTTTATGCAACAGTTCTTATTCTGTCTTACATAGTACCGTAGCTCACAATAGACATTTCACATTACCACCATCTATTTTTTGTCGAGCGAGAGTATAGATGGAGGCATAGTAAAGCCAAATGAATTGTCGATTGATGTTGCCGTAAGCATTTGTGAACCTGTTCCGACAACATTAGCCTATTGTTTTCAGAGTGATGGATTCATACGCAGAATGATAGTGCGAGAAGGACTTTCTAATTTAATCTGGGTGCGGAGAAAGCCAAAGTCACACGTGTGCTCTTCTAAACTTCCTCGCATCGTGAGAAGCGCAGACGACGACGACAGCACGTAGCTGTGTGAGAGAAGCTATTTGAACGGGCGTGTGAGTGACGATGGAGAACAGATTCATCCCGCAGGCGATCGACATCGTGACGCTCGCGATCAATGAGGACAACAACAAGAACTATGAAGAGGCCTTCCGACTCTACAAGAAGGCGCTTGAACACTTCATGGTCGGCGTCAAGTGTACGTCGCGGCGCACCGCCTTTTCCCCTATTATTGCGATTATGTAGGCGTTCATGAGCATTGTCTGATATACCTCCCCTTGTTGTGGCTTTTCGCTTGTTATAGATGAGAAGAACCCGACGTCCAAGGAGATCATCATGAAGCGCGTAGAGGGCTACATGACGCGTGCCGAGCAGCTACGCACGATGCTGTCGAAGACCGACGTGGCGAACCCCGTCACTACTGGTGGCACAGCCGAACTGGAGAAGTGCGTATTACGTTCCCGTTTATTGGTGCTCGCGGACTGGTAGGTTCTGTGTGCTGCTGACTGACGGTTGTGTGGGAACGTTGGTTATGACAGGGGGGACAAAAGCGATGAGGACGAGAATGACGCAGAGACGACGAAGCTCCGCGGATCCCTGGCATGTATGTGCTTGTACTTCGTGTATTCATAGTTTGTGTATTGCGACTCACTCGTGTGAATTGTACTTGTAGCTGCTGTTGTGTCAGAGAAACCAAACGTGAAGTGGGACGACGTCGCTGGTCTCGAAGCCGCGAAGGATGCCTTGAAGGAGGCTGTCATCCTGCCAGCGCGGTTCCCTCAGCTGTTTACGGGAAAGCGCCGACCGTGGAAGGGGATCCTTCTCTACGGAGTGAGTTAAATTGCATGTATAGCCTGCGTGCGATTGTGATCGCGTCACGTTGCGAGGTTGGTTACTGACGTTAACAATGCTGCATTGCTTGTCTTGATAGCCTCCTGGTACCGGCAAATCGTACCTCGCGAAAGCCGTTGCAACCGAAGCGGATTCAACCTTCTTTGCCGTGTCGTCGTCGAGTCTCGTGTCCAAGTGGCAGGGCGAAAGCGAGAAGTACGTTACGCAAGAACGCAGATTTTCAACTGCTATAGAAAATTGCTGACGTGTTGTTACACAATGTGCGTAGGCTCGTCAAGAATCTCTTTGACATGGCCCGTGAGAAACGACCGTCGATCATTTTCATCGATGAGATCGATTCGCTGTGCTCGAACCGCTCGGAGGGCGAGAGCGACTCGACGCGAAGAATAAAGACCGAGTTCCTGGTGCAGATGCAGGGCGTCGGCAACTCGCATGACGGTATTCTCGTCCTTGGCGCGACGAATGTGCCGTGGGAACTGGATCCAGCGATGCGAAGACGGTACGAACACTTTGTGTTGATTTGTCTCTTGCTGAATCACCGTATCTCACATCTGTGTGTATTACATTGTGCAGCTTCGAGAAACGCATTTACATCCCACTCCCAGAAACAGATGCGCGCAAGATCATGCTCAACATTCACTTGGGCGACACGCCGCACGCGCTCACGGACGAGAACTTTACGGCTATTGCTGAGCAGACTGAAGGGTGCGCGTGGGAGCTTTGCTTGCGTACTCACCGTCGAATGTACTGAACAATCACTGACTGATGATTTGGTGGATTTCTTGCCTGTAGGTGCTCTGGCTCCGATATTTCCGTCTTGGTTCGCGAGGCTTTGATGGAGCCGCTGCGCAAATGCCAGCAAGCACAGTTTTTCACTCGCGTAAGTGCTCTGCAGTGCTTACCTTTCGTCTCCATCTTCTGTACAACTTACCGAGTGTTATTGTCGTATGCAGTGCGATGACAAGGCTAGTCTGAACAGAAACGGGCAGTACCTGACTCCGTGCGAAGATGATCCTGCGTGCGCGTACTGCCACATGAAGCTCTCGTCGTGCCCGAAGAATTGTCCGGACTGTAAAGCGCCGTGCCGTCGATGTGGGGCGCTTCGAATGCGACTCTACGATTTGCCCGAGCGCGGCTTCTCGGATGAAAAGCTGCGGCCTCCAATGATCGCGATGGTACGAAGCTGACGATTTATCTTGACATTGTGGGATGGAAGTCGTTATCTAACGCTGTGTTATGTACTCATGTTTGGTGCTGCCAGAACGACTTTAAAAAGGCGATGGAGCACTCTCTCTCCAGTGTGGCCCCAGACGAGCTGAAGCGCTTCGTGAAGTGGACGTCTGAGTTTGGCCAGGAAGGCTAAAGCGAGAGTGAAAGAAAAGGAACACCAGAGCAAGGTAAAGTGTTAGCTGCGCAAGATCACTGCTGTGTTCTCATGCATGAACTGCATCATGTGTTTTCAATGGAACGTCCATTCTGTTCTTCATCAAAATGGTGTTTGCATACCTTGTTCGTCTATCTATTTTCTTTGTCGCATCTTCCATTCTCAAACGTTGACCTCACGCGTTCGAACCCGAGCCACCAGACGCCAGCTCGGAGGCAAGGCCCTTGAGCTCATCGAGCGGGAACTGGTACACTTCGTTGCAGAAATGGCACGTGAGGTCCACTCCTTTGGCGTCCGAGTCCTGGATCACGCCGTTCAGCTCGCTTGCTCCGAGCTCCTTCAGTCTGCCCGCGAAGCCCTTCTTGGAGCACCGACAGAAGAAGTCGAGCGGGACCTTCTTGCAGCTCTTCTCCGTGAGGTTCGCATTCGGGATGAGCTTGTTCAGATACGCCAGCAGGTCGTTGTTCTCGGTCACGGCGCTGGCCAGCAACGGGTGCTCGTCGAAGCGGAGGTCGTCGAGCTCGTAGAACTGCCCGTGCGGCGCCGAGTCGGGCATTTTTTGGATCGTCACGCCGCAGCAGTGCGCGTGCGCGTCACCAATATCGCTGCTGATGCGCACGGCGGTCGGGACTTGCTCAGAGATGTCGTAGAACGTCTGAAAATCGGCCTCGGCGATGCCCGTGGCGCGGATCGTGGTCTCATACGGCTTGGCCGCTCCGAACAGGATCTTGGAGACCTGCATCTGTCCGATGTCTGTGCAATACCCAGCACACGGAATATACGTTTGTTAAGCACGCGCATGCAAGCTGCTGTAGGCAACACACGTGAGCCACTCACCGTCGCTGTCGGTGTGGAGTCCGTTCAGGTTGGCATTTGCCAGAATCGCCTTGCCTCGCACCTGTTGCAACGTCAGCATCAACACAGCCAATCATTAGCAAATCCTACACAATCAGCCACGCTACACATGCTACTGTAGTCACCTCTCCGACGGCTATGGCTTCGACGTAGAGCTCCTGGATCGATGGCGAGTGCAGCAGCACCTTGACGCGCTCGTCGCCCTTGTAGAACGAGCTGAGCATCGCCGTGCCGGCCATGTACTCGCCCCAGAGTTGCGTGGCGCGCGAGGCCAGTGGTAGCTCCCAGCGGCGCGCTGCCTCCTTAACCGAGTTGCGCGCCACGATGGCCGACACGCGCAGGTTGCCCACGTGCGCGCGGAACACGACGTCTCGTAGCTGCCGATTCCACATCCTTCGTGCTCTTTTGATTGTGAATCAATCAAGCCTGTCAATCATTTGCCCAAAATAAGTACCCAAACTTGTTGTCAAGTTGAGAGATTTTTCCGCATTTGCACCAAACGACGCGCCAGGAGCTGGTGGCGCACGCGATCCTTCTCCTGGAGCTGCAGCGCGCGCCACTGGCGGCGTCTGCGCGGCGAGTTCGGATCGCTGGCACCACTGCCAGAAATACTAGCAGCAGCTGAGCTGGATGGTGTCGATGCTGTTGTTGCGGCCGTTGCCGGACGTTTGGTAACAATTACGGTAGGTGGCTGCGTGCGCTGCTCGCCGTGCAACAACTCCTGGAGTGCAAAGATCTGCAATGACGGCAACGCAACACCAGTGGTGGCCTCGCTCGCGCCCGCTATAGGTAGTGTACTGCGTGCCACCTTTTCACAGCTGCGGATCAGATCCCAGAGCATCGGGATCTTTGTGACCGCCTCGAAAATCTTCTCTGCGTTCGCGTCCTGCTCGCCAGCGAAAACAGGCACGTGCTCCTTCCTGTTACACCCACTGACAGCGAGATCGTTGCTGTCAAACAGTCTCACGTTGCAACATGAAAACTTGGCGTCGGACCCACAACCGATCACTTGGCCGTGGTGGAAGGCGCACTGGTGGAGCTCGAGGAAGGGAAAATGGCGCTTGCACGTGCTGCAGAAGGAGCAGGTCGCGGACGCCCACACGTACCAGTAGGCGGCGCTCCACGTGACGTGCTTGTTGCCAGTCAAATCACGGAGGAACTCGTCCACTTTCCACTCTGCTCTCGCCTGGTGGTGCGCCACGAGCGCACCATGTACGCCGATTTCGTGTTTCCCCCTTGGACAGCTCAGCATCCCCAGATTCTCCTTCAGATAGACGCTCTCGCAGTTCTCACAGCGCTCAATGGACCTTCCATCGTCTCGCAGGCGCTTCACGTACGCCTCGAGCTTCTTGCGCTGCAGCTTGGACAGGATCTTGTCCTTGGGGTCGTGCAGCACCTGGAGCTCTTCGGCGCTGCACCGGTCGGCGATCTTGCCGATCGTCGCGTCGGAGAAACAGCTGAAATCCACGCGCAGCTGCAGAAACTGCTGCATGCACGTGGTAATGAAGCGGATGCACTCGTCCACGAGCGCCTCCATCTGCAAAAACTCGGACGACACGAGGATCGATGCGATGTTCTCGAGCGCGATGCGCGGCTTCCACTCGGCCTCGCTCTGCTGCATGTACTGCACGAGCCATTCGAAAATCTCGACGTCGCAGTGCACCGAGATGTCGATCTCGTCGTATTCGTTCGACTGGTTCAAATACGTCTGGAAGTATTTCATCTTGGCCAACAGCAGCGCACGGTCACACACAAAGTCCTTGGCGCTCTTGCGGTACTCGTCAAAGACGTGGATGAGCACGTTGCGGCCGGCGCCAGCTGCGGAGGCTGCTGATGATGAGGATGACGCTAGACTCGAGAGACGCGCGCGTGGGCTCAGCATTACTCTCCTGTTGCTGCTTGTGGTGAAGAGTGTGCGGTCCGACCTTTGCCGTGGTGTGGTTGGCGCCAAAAGGCACGATCCTTTTCATAGTCATCCTCGTCTCATTTTCAGTGGTTCACAAAAAGACTGCGTCAGAGGGCTTTCAACTCGTCTGGGGTTGACAAACTCGTTAAAGGTCGTGGCTCTTGATTCGCGTTTAAGGAAGAATGTGGACATGACCACGCTGGATGGACCTTGCGCCTTGATAACTGCAGATTTTGATAACGACGAGGTTGAAAAGCTTAGCCATAGTGAGGTCCGATCAGGCTCTCACCGAATCTCGCTCAAGTCCACCCTCGACGCTGAAATGGCCACTTCACAACAGCTTTTCAGAAGATTTTGAGTGCTGATATTGGCATAACAACATCAACGATAATCAAACGACAAGCACACAGCACGACCTCAATCGCCACATTGCTTGTTGCTCCGCCGCTTGTGCATTGGTTGATGGTCCACCTCGCGTCACCTCAAGTCGTAGACAAGCATCACAGAAAGATTACAATACCCCGCTCAAACAAAACAGAAGGCGGGCGAAGGAGCGCCAAATGGGTTCAACTCACGTTTGTCTTGCTCTGACTATGACTCAATTCAATCTCTTTTCAATTCATTCGCTCAATTCATTTTCAAGAATGAATTGAAACTCTCTTTTTTCCCACCACCAGCGCTCTCAATCGAGAAGAAGGAAAATCGAGAAGAAGCCAAAGCGCGCGCGACAACGAGAACGCCCGCCGCCCCGCATCACTCGCCCTTGTTCAGTTCCCCCGCCGCTCGACGCCCCCTAGCAGCAGTAGCAGCATGTCGTTCCAGTCCGGTAAGGCGCCCGAGCGCAAGAGCAACTTCAAGAAGACCCTCGATGCTGATGAGATCCGCCGCCGCCGCTCCGAGACGACGGTGCAGATCCGCAAGACGATCAAGGAGGACCGCATGAACCAGCGCCGTCGCATGGTGCGTGGCGTATTTATCTATCGTCTCTCTATAGTAGATATGCTGGTTTAGCTGATGCTGACAAACTTCTGTCGATGTGTTGAACAGGGTGCGGAGTCTGCGATTGAAGAAGAGAACGCAATGGGCGGCGACGCCACCGGCGACCTCACCCTCGCCCAGCGTGTACGTTTCCGGTAGCTTTTGATCTTTGTTTTTCTGCTGAGTAGGTGAGGCTGACATGCTTGTGTCTTCGTTGTTGCTTTTCTATCTCAATAGCTCTCGCAGCTTCCACAGATGGTGCAAGGCGCGCAGTCGTCGGACCCGGAGACCCAGCTTGACGCCGTCACCAAGTTCCGCAAGCTTCTTTCGATCGGTATGCACATGTTGCCTTTTGTACCCACTGTGATGGATGGAAAGTATTCTGCCACACCTTATCTTGTACTGACATGACTCCTTCTGTGTGTTTTAGAGCGCAACCCACCAATCAAGGAAGTGATTGAGACGGGCGTCGTTCCTCTCTTTGTGACGTTCCTGCAGCGCGAGGACTTCCCGACGCTTCAGTTTGAAGCCGCGTGGGCGCTGACGAACATCGCGTCCGGCACGTCGTCGGACACTGAAGTCGTGATCAACCACGGCGCGGTGCCAATCTTCGTGCAGCTGCTGCTGTCCACGAATGACGATGTCCGCGAGCAGGCGGTGTGGGCGCTCGGTAACATTGCCGGTGACTCGATCGAATGCAGAGACATGGTGCTTCGCTGCGGTGCGCTGCGCCCTCTTATGCAGCAGCTGTCGCAGAACTCGAAGCCGACGATGCTTCGCAACGCCACGTGGACGCTGTCGAACTTCTGCCGTGGCAAGCCACAGCCGCAGTTTGAGCTTGTTGCGCCAGCGCTGCCAACTCTGGGCCAGCTCATCTTCACGCAGGACGAAGAAGTGCTGACTGACGCCTGCTGGGCGTTGTCGTACTTGTCGGACGGCTCGAATGAAAAGATCCAGGCCGTGATCGAAGCCGGCGTGTGCCGTCGTATCGTGGAGCTGCTGCTGCACCCTTCGCCATCGGTGCAGACCCCAGCGCTGCGTACGGTGGGCAACATTGTCACGGGCAATGACCTCCAGACGCAGGTGATTATCAACTTGCAGGCGCTGCCGTGCCTGCGCGCGCTGCTCGAGAGCCCAAAGAAGGGCATCCGAAAGGAGGCGTGCTGGACGCTCTCGAACATCACTGCCGGCAGTCAGGAGCAGATTCAGTCGATCATTGACGCCGACATCTTTGCGACGCTGATTAACTTCTTGTCGACTGCGGAGTTCGACATTCGCAAGGAAGCGGCGTGGGCGGTCTCGAACGCCACGTCGGGTGGCTCGGCGGAACAGATCATGCACTTGGTGAGCCTCGGCTGCATCAAGCCGCTGTGCGACCTGCTGGAGGTGAAGGATGCGAAGGTGGTGATCGTCGCGCTCGAGGGTCTGGAAAACATCCTGCGCATTGGCGAGCAGCAGAAGACGGGCGAGTTCAACGACATTGCGACGCTGATCGACGAGTCGGACGGCGTGAACAAGATCCAGGCGCTGCAGTACCACGCGAACGAAGACATCTACGTCAAGTCGATGAAGATTGTGGAACTCTACTTCCAGGGCGAAGAGGACGCCGAAGATAGCTTAGTTCCAGACACGGACGCGGGCCAGTTCCAGTTCGGCACTGGCGCCGCGCAGCCAGACGTGTTCCAGTTCGGCAACTAGATGGAAGTCGTCGATCGATCGAGTCCCGTGCGCCAGTCAGTCAACCCAGTTAAACTTCCGTATCACGAGCGGGCTCCATGGCGCCTTTACGAAAATGAATGAAGAGATCCAGGCGGCTCGCTCTCCTGTATGAATTGGCTGACGGGCGGAAGAACACGATGACAAGATCAAGTTGCTGTGCACTAGAGAGCGGCGAGTGGATGCGTCTCTCTCTTTTGCGCAGATGGAAAGAAGGAACAGGCCAAGTGACCAACCAGCTTAAGCACGTAAACACACAATATATTTCTCGCTGTGAACTCGTTTGAGCTGCTCGATTCGATGACCTTCTTGGCTTACTGAGCACTTCCAAAGAGCTCCAAGCATGGCAACAATAGAACTGTTTTTCGTACTTAATTGAAGAGCAGCAATATGACATGACGCACACAAACTGAGAAAAAGCAAGCATGGGCAACGCGCTGAGCTGCTTGGAGCAGTGCCGCACGCAGCAGGAGAACAACCAGCGACTCCTGTTTCTCCAGAAGGGTGCGTGTTGTTACTATGTGCTGCTCCTCTTAGTGGCATTTGTCATCTCTCTTGGCATCACTGACTGGCATTGGGACGGCTGTGCTGCGTTCATTCACGCACGGGTCGTTCGTTTCTTCGTGCTCATTCGTGTAGGCGCCGTGTTCAAGCGGAAGAAGTACGTGCTGGGCATCAACTCTGGCACGGAGCAGATCCACATGAAGCTCAGCTCCGACGAGCAGACGTAAGCCCTGCAGAATGTGAATGTCGTGTCGTCACGATAGTCTGCTAAGTGTGAGCTCACGCTGACACGACAACTCGATTCGTTTGTTCGCTTTCTTTCGGTCACAGCTTGCTCTGGAAACCGCACGAGTCACAGAAGGAGCTCACGCGCATCGACCTCAACGACGTTAACCTCATCAAGACACAAGGTGATGCCGCATACCACTTCACATACCAAGTAGCAGCAACATCTATACTGGTAATAGCTGGCTCACTGATATGAACGTTGTGGGCTGTTGTTCCTGCTGTTCTCTCTCTCCATCGTGGTTGTTATCAGGCGCCTTGGGCTTTAGCGTCATCTCGCAGAAAGGAGACACGTTGCTGGACCTCGAGGCTGAGAATGAGGAGGTCCGCAACAACTGGGTACGTTTGAGGCGTGTGAGGTATCCATTGGGTGGCTTCGAGAGAAATGATCGATCGCTGTTATCAAGTTGTCTCGCTCATGGTCCTTACTTTCCCCTTCGTTTTGTATTATACCACAGGTGACGAATTTGCAACTGCTCTGCGAAGACAGCGGCGACGTGGACAGCGGGGACTCAACCGCAACTGCGTCGCCTGACGCCGCGTCCAAGTTCCGCAAGATGGTGGAGGAGAAGGCCAAGAAGCAGGCGTACTGGGTCAAGCGCACACAGGAGCTGGAGGACCGCAAACGCGAGGCCGAAGAGAAGAAGAAGCAGTTCGCCGGCTCGGGACTCAAGTACACGGCCATCGCACTCGCGAATCGCTCTTGAGTGGCGCTTGTTTTTGGTTTGTGTAAAATATAAAAAATGGATGTCCACGTGTCTCTGTGGAGGTCAAGGTGGTGTGAGAAGATAGCATTCGGCTTCGTGGCGATACGACTGATGCTTTGGTCACGATCGTATGGTAGTCCGTGGTATCTTTCCTGCCGGAGGTCAGTCTCGACCACACTCAAGGTGGTGGTGAGCATTTTCATGGCGACTGACGGTCAATCGGTTAAACGGACTGCTGCTATTGGTCAATCAATATTTAGTTGTCAAGGCTTTCGAAAGGCAACAAAACGGGTTTTGCGATGGACGCAGTCGAGACGCAGCGCTTCGCCGACGAGTTCCGCCACGTCACGCTTGCGCACGAGCGGCTGGTGCGTGCGGTGCTACTGCCGATCAACTCAGCTACCCGTGCGTCTACTCGTTCGCTGTGCTGAGCAATGCGCGGCTCTCTCTCTCTTTCTCAAGCTGCTCTGCGTGTGTGGATGCGGAGGCGAGGACGCCACGCTCGTCGCCGACGCGCTCAAGAAGATCGTACGCATCAAGCTCCAGATGAACACTGAGGTGTGGCTGCTACAAAAACCAAGTTGGGTGTGCCGTGCTATTTGCCATGGCGTATTGATGCATATGGTATTGTTCCTGTAGCATCAGATCAGCGTTGCACGCTTCCACGACTCGAAACTGGCAGTTCTCCACGAGGTACGTAGCCGCTTCAACCGCAGAACATGGAAAGCAGTGGCTATTGAGATGCATCAAAGGCTCAACATATGTATGTGCACTCAGTTCACAAGGAACGCTGGCAGCTTAAGCGACGCACTTGATCAGGTTGCGGCGTTTACCAATATCGAAGAGCGCTCGGAGGCGAACAGCATGGACGAGTTGCTGCGTGACGCAGGGCAATACTTTTCCAGCTACGACTCAGTAGACAGTGCGAGTTGCGTCTTCCGTCTTGTACTTCTCTGCAGACACGACCAAAAGGTTTGCTCGTGCACGCCGCAGATTGCAACACGAGTGTATTCGGACTAACCGACGGCGACATACTGTGCGTTTTCATTCGCCTAGTTTCCGCCGATGAGCTTCACGCAGAGCGAGCCCTCAAACGCATTCCTCTCGAACCCACGGTTCCACTTGGACGCTATCTACTGGCACACGAACATCTCCAGCGAACAAGCCCAGGTATGTGAGAGAGAGTCTTTATTAGCAACCACAGTACCTTACGTGTTGTGCATCTCTCACGACGACGCAGAGAACATTCGACGAGCTCTGCACTTTCGAAAACGCAAACCCGTTTGCGAAATCGTACTTCCTGGAGGTTGGTGGGTCGATTGAGAGGCTCTTCCAGGTAGAGACTTGTCATCCTTCCTGATCCATTGTTACCACTTGAGTGTGTTCTTTACGGTCGCTGATTGTGGAACGCTGTAGGCACTCGCACTGATCCTTTCTCACCCGGCGCATCGACTGAACCAAGTCGCAGCAGAAGACCTGCTCGAGTCGCCATCACTTGCACGTTAAGCTTGTCTGATCAGCACACAAGTATCAGTCCACTCGCTCGCAACGCAATTTCTGCTTCACTTGAAGGCGGTCGGTCTCTCGACGACGGAGAGGGACCAGTGAGATTGTACACGTTGCTTAAATAAATGACAGCGATTGTCAAACGTTTGGTGCGAAACTAAACTAAACTGCTTGGTGTGCGTCTCTACGGACAATCGGCAAAGAAGTCCGAAATGCCTTCGTTCTCGTCCAGGTTAAAACAAAAATCCGGGTCCATCTACAGAGAAACAAAAGAGAACGCCGATGTTAGTGAGAGAACAGCAACATGACAATCACAGCGTGCAAGCAGCACTCGGAATCGGCGTGGATACCTTTAATGGAGCCAGCTTAAAGAGTCCGCTGTCGGAGTCATAGGATCGCTGCCAGTAAACAAACACATCACACGTCAGCTTGGATGCATATTTGCAAACGCGATGCGAGCAAACTGGAGATAAAAATCCCACCTGATCCAGTGCTGCTGCTGGAGGAGGAGTCTCAACTGCAGGTGCCGCCGCAGCCGCTGTCTCCAGAGTTGAAGCCGTTTCTGACGCTGGAGCTGCTTCCTTCTCCTCCTCAGCGAGCTGACGAACTAAATAGACATCCACAGGACCATCTGCATTCGTATTGATAAGTGAGGATCACACAGATATGTCAAACCACAAGCGCCAACAAACGCAGCAAGTCGGCTCGGGGCATTCTTACCTGTAGACTTCAAAAAGATCTGGAATCTCCGCTTGCCGCTCTGCATGCCTTCGTCTGGGTCCGGGACTTCCAGCGTCGTGCCGGGAGGTGCTTTGATCGCCATCACGCTCTGGTTCTTGAAACTCTCGATACTCCGCATGTCTTCGTGCGTGATGTATGAGAGATTCTCGAAAGTGCCTTTGTCAAACGCTTCTTCGTCGTACAGCTGCCGGATGTTCTGCGTCACCATCTTGATGTGTTGCTCGTACTTCTTCTCCTCCTGCATCAAGTCGGAAATGCTCTGAAGCAGCTGCTCCATGTCTTGGTAGTTGTCTGCCATGCCAAGCGATCCACTCGCACCCCTATGCATTAAACGTAACACACACCACAAGAGGCGCCGGTAGGTAAGCATCCGCTTTGCCATGCAAGCCATGCACGCGTACATTGCTCTCGACAGCACACAGTTGCACGTACTTCCAGTGGATATTGTTTTTCGAGGTCTTTTCGATGAGACCAATGCCTTCCAGCACATTCGTGATGTCGTAGATACGTCGTTTCTACAAAAGCGCAGCTCATGAGCATCAACAAGCTGCCTAATACATACTCTTTCATACAGTGCAAGAGATCGATTGTCTTTGTTACTCACCTGCACACCCAAGGAGATCGCCGCGCTATTGAGATCGAGATCGCCCGTCGGCGACGACTGGATCAGGTCCACGAACTTCTTGGTCAGCAGTCCGAGCGAGCTGTCGTATCGGCTTGCGGGTGACGGCTTCAAAGCGCTGCCAGCTGTTCGTCGAAAACACACATAGCAACACGCGAAACAGAGGAGGGTCACGGGTCGATCCACAACAGGCTAGCATCACGCTAACGTATACATGTAAACACACACATGCATGTACGACTCGCAAGCAGTCGCACCTCGCGCGTTGGGACTGGGTGACTGGAACCTGCTCTGTGCGCTTAAGCCAAGCGCGGGTGAGAGCGCGCGTTGCTGTTGTTGCTGCTGCTGGGGTGCAGCTGCAGTCATCGCGACTGCCGTCGAGGAGGGTGAGGGCGGCGGCAGCGCTGCGTCCGCCTGGTCGTGCGCGCGCAGCAGCTTGGTGCGCTTGCCCCTGCCGCGCTTCGCTTCGTCGTCCGAGAGCTTGGACTTGGCCATCTGCGAGCAGTGTGCGGCGAAGTTCGCTTTTGCAGCAAGTGTGGGCGTGCTTTTGTTGTAAGCAATGGGTGTTGGGCAGGTTACATTAAATAATACAAATAAGGAACATACTGTGTTGTACAGTTTTCAAAATAAAGATTGCAATTTTACAGCTGATTTGGTAAAATCAGTCATAATTGATACAATATCTTAAGTGTCATTACTAATATTAGATTTTCTATGTTTGCTATTGACGCTTCGACTGCATGAGTGACGCCTTCTTTTTGAACCTGTATAAATGAGTGCACCGCAAGTATTGTATCACAGAGGGGAAACGGTCCCCTCGCAAGTCTGATTGCAGCGGATGGAATCGGATTCGAGAGGGAAAGTACCTCACGCTTGCTCTCCAGATTCACACGCGGCCGAAAGCGGTCATTCGAAGCCCAGGCGAAGGAAGCAGGAGGACGACGACGAGCGCGTTCTACCCTCCGTAGACGCCATCTCGCAACAAGCAAAAAATTGCAGTCATGGGTGCGGGGTCGAGTGCGGAGCGCAAGCTCTCGGATGAACAGCCAGCCGAGGAAGAGCTCGTACTGAACGGTGAGGCCATTGAACGAACGATGGGCTGGTTGAACACGCGGTTGGGTGGTCGGTTCAACTGACATCTGCGCGATAGATGCTAGAGCTGCATGGCTCTACGAATGTCTTTATTTCTGCGTCTGTTGGTCGTGCTGATGCTCTCTTTCTTGTGCGTGTAATGCAGAGTTGAAGGTCGAAACGGGAGACCAGAATGCGGTCAAGAACATGCTGGACGACGCCATCCACGAGTATTTTGAGGACAAGACGGAGTACACGGTCAGCTACGGATGGGACAACGTGAAGCTCTTGCTGATGGTCTTCGCGACGCTCACCGCTGCGGTGTCGCACTTTTTCAAGAGCCCTGTGATCTCGGAGCGCGTGCTCATTTACTCCTGCGTTGGCGCGTACGTACGCGGTGCTCCTGACTCGCGACGTCAAGACTGCGTGGTGCTAACCTATTGTGTGTTTTTGTGTCTTAGCTTCTTTTTCATCCATGCGCTCCTCCTGGGGTACAGCCTGCTTGTGGAGAAGGACATCATTCTGCGATTGATGAAGAAGGTGCGTACTCCTGTGCTGACAATCAGACTGTTGTGCTCAAAAACACCAGCTAATCTTGTTTATTGCGTTTTGCGTGCACAGGGAGACAAGTCGTCAGTGGTCCTGGTGCGAACGGACTTCCCGTACGCCGAGGAGAACTACACAATCTGTCTGCAGTACGAAGGTCAGTCCGCAAAGCAGGTCAAGGTCGAGCTGTACGTCGGACGCTTCTTCGACAAGGAGGGGTACTTCAGCAAAGACGCGCTCGTGAAGGACCTGGAGGCGGTGGTGTCGCGTTTTCAAAAAGTTAAGAAGCAATAATTCATGAATGTAAGGAAGGTGTGAACGGAGAACCCCACGACTAGATGTTGTCGGCTTCAGGATTCTTGTACGCGACCATCGTGTCGATCTTGTGGATCTGCAGCCATACACACACGTTGGTCAGATAAACGCCACCTTGAAATAAACATGATCACTGAACTCAGCTGTCTCGTTGCGTACCTTTGTCGTAAACGAGCGGAGGCGAACTTCCGTTGAATCCTTGATGAAGCGCGGATCAGACTCCTCCCACAACGCTGGCACCTCCGAATCCTTGTCTGTGTACACCAGCAAGTCAAACGTGCACTGTTCTTCGAGGAGAGGCAGGAATGACACGCTGGCAGTGATCTGGCGAATAATCGCTTGAATTTCCGACATGATCTCCTTCTTTGGCTTCGGCTGCGCACTGGAAGAGACACACAACAACCAGTTTAGATGAGTCTCCGCACATCAGATTCAGCGCGGAAAAGTCGTAGACACACGTACGGCGCCATGCTTTTCTGTTCTGCATGCACTTCAAACGCCCAGCGTTCGAGGACTTCCTGTGTCTCGACACCCGTGACAACAACAACGAGCTTCTGAACTTCACCCTTCAACAGCCAGTCTGACACACGACCACACAGCGCATGGCATTAGCGTATACAACACATCAATGCACCTGCTCAAGTGCACTTACTGGAGAGCTGCTGAAGGAACTTCTGGAAGAACTCGTCCAGCTTCTCATCGGCCGTGACGAGCATGTTGAGGCCGTACTTCTGCACCTGCTTGAAACTCTCGGGTGGGTAAATTCCTCGCTGGTACAGAATGCTATAAGCGGCAGTGTGTGCAAGCACGTCAAAGATTAGTACACCATAGAGTTGCAATCGCGTACGTGACACAGCAGATATTGCAGAGCGCTGGTGCACCTGTTGATGCTGTACGAGAAGAACTCGGTGACAAGCTCCGTCGAGCCTTTCAGCGTGATGATGTTCTCGGTGAGCTGGGACGTTGCCTGCACGCACGAAACCACCATAGCCGCATCCGACGATTTATCAAAACCATAGTATGCGGTGATACCGCGTAGCACGCTCGTCCGGGTTGCTCTGCATCCGCGCGTCACGTACCATCGCGAGTGTGTGCGCGCGCTCAGCTTCCGCTGGTCAATTTTCAAACGAAAATGAAAGCTCTCGAAAGCAAAGTGGACGCGGGATGGACAGACCCTGTCTAATCGAATACATCGAGCAATATCGACAATCACAGGCTAAACCATTACTTTGCAAACCCTCTCGAAAGTGATACAAGTTGCCTTTTGGAGTTGAAGCTGCAACCATTTTTGATGTGCATTTCCGCATTTGCACGCACATCTACGATACGAGGAAGACCATGGGGAAGCGCAAGGCGGACGACGATGTG
Source organism: Globisporangium alternatum (assembly GCA_023334315.1). NCBI lineage: Eukaryota > Oomycota > Peronosporomycetes > Pythiales > Pythiaceae > Globisporangium > Globisporangium alternatum. Next base: position 17,538 of record JAASGT010000135.1, on the reverse strand, counting down.
CAGCAGCAGGTACGTTACGGTATGACGCAGCGATAGAGCTACGCACGAGCGGTGGCATGACATCTTCTTGCATGCAGACACGCTGGCGTAACGCAGACGAGCGACGCGCGAGAGCGCTGCACAACGACATCGTCGGCCGGCACGATGACGACGATGTTTCTGAGCCAGACGACAATGATGAAGAGCTGATTTTCATGTCGCTCCTCTACGATCGCAAGCGGCTTGGCGTTGCGATCTACGATGCAGTGACCACTGGATTGAAGACTTTGGAGATCAGCGTCGACGACACGGATGAACTGGACCAGGTATGTTCACTCGTCCTGCGGAATCGGGTGGTAATGCTAAATGTCTCGTTTGCACTTTAGATTGTGGAACGACTGCATACCCAGTTTCAAGTTCACAAGATCTTGGTCTCGTCTCGGAACGCAAGTGCGCTCGGACTGTTGCAACTTGTCAAACGCCTCGATCAAAAGTTTGAGAAGAAGACGAGTGTCAGTGTCCGTAAGGTAAGAAGATTTTTGCCTTCACGTGAAAAGCAAACTTGTTGTGGTCACCTTACTCAAAGCTCTGTATACCACATCATTTCGTATTTGCTATCAGCACTCAGGTATTCCATCAGCATTTTCCACACCACTTTCAAAATGCGGAGATCATCTCACTTCTCTCAGATTTCAACTACCTGAAAGCCTGTCAAGGCATCGAGAAGATTCGCATCGGCAAAAACTGGACAGACTACAACGTATCTATGTCGGAGGTGTCACGGTACGTGCTCTGTGTGGAATAACACAAATGCACTCAATGGCTTACTCACACGAAATATCTGCTCAGGCGCGATGCATACAAGTATCTCGGAAAGTTTTTCAACTTTGAAAACATTCAGCTGATACGAGCAGCAGGAGGTAAGATCGTCGATAGGCTCAATTGAAATGACACAGTGACTAACTGCTTGCCATTCTTGCAGCTCTGTTACTGTATCTGTTTTCTGAAAAGGTAACTCGGCTTAGTTCAGAGAGCTTCATCAAACTTGTCCTGACGTTACTGCTGTTCAGATTGGCAACCAGCTGGACGACATTTCACAGACCTACATCTCCACTGTGGAGCAAATTGCGTTGGGTGGCATCATGTATATCGATGCGTCAACTTTCAGATCGCTGCAGATCTTTAATCATGTACGTAGTCTTGTTGCTCTACTGACATATTACAAAATGACTCAAGCATTTCTTTTGATTTGCAGGAATCTCACCCATCGTTGGTCAAGGTACACAAACACAATGTTGCTGCACATCGCGCGTGATTGGATGATTTATGATGATTTCTTTTGAGCAGGGCTCTGGACGGGCAAAAGAAGGCTTCAGGTCAGTGACTTTGAGCTTATATCGCCATTTCTCTTAAAATCCAGGAACTAATCGATGTTCGGCTTTGCGATGCAGTCTCTTTGGGCTCATTAACCGAACTGTGACCAAGTCCGGATTGTACAAGCTGCGTCATTGGATGCTCACACCACTTGTCAACGCGAACCTTATCAGCGAGCGGCTGGATACAGTCTCGTTCTTCACAAGATCCGAAAATGAGGAGCTCCAGAAATGTCTGGTAGGTTTCAAGACGCCGCGAAAACTTTGCTGATGTCCATTAAGCTGACTACATCTTTGACGCGCAGCACTCGAAGCTCAGGTTGTTCAGTGATGTCAGTGGCATCTTTCGGCGAATCAAGAAGCGCAGTGCATCGGTGAAGGACTGGTGGAAGTTTCGCTGCTCCATCGAGAGCTTTCTGGCTTCCCAGTAAGGCACTAGTGATGATCAATCTGATTGAATACTCTCTGACTGTTATGCGTGCTGAATAGAGATCAGATTGAAAGCAGTCAGAGCATTTCAGCGGCACCTTCCCCAAACTTGTTCACGCGAATCGTAAGAGAGCACGACATCCGCCACGTAAGCAATCTACTCGGAAACATCATCGATTTCGACGAAAGCATCCAGGAGGAGACGATGGTGATCCGAAGCGGGGTGTCTGAAATTCTCGATTGCGCTCGCTCGCGATATGAGGACCTCGACAATGTAAGTACTTTTGAGAATCAGGGTGCGCGTGGTGATTTTGTGAACTAACCACAGCCATACGTCAGGTCTTGACTGAAGTCGCATTCCAAATCCAAGAATCGAACTCAACATTATCATCGATTACCGTGCAATACATACCTCAAGTAGGCTACGTAGTCTGCTGCGAGTCGCCCACGACGTTGCCGGAGTTCGTCTTCCAGTTCCAAGAAGATGACACGACATTCTACTACAAGGTAAAGCTTTCCGTCTCAAGCATCAGAGTCCCGTTGCTACAACGCTAAACCTCGAGTTTGTGTAGGAGGACTGCTGCCGTGAACTTGACAACACTATCGGCGACATCTTCGGTCCGTCGCTGTATCTCCAAGAACTTCGTGTAACTTGCTCTAACTTTGCTTTTCTCTAGGTTTCATTCTTGATGTTCAGAGAGGTACATCGCTGCGTCTTCGTTTTCGAGTCAACAGCAAATAGCCCACACTGCACTTTTGTTTCGATGTAGAACTCTTGGAGGAGCTGACTGTAGCACTGCTCGAGCACGAAAGCAGCGTTCATGGTACGTCGGTTTTCAACTGCAGAAGCTTGACATGCCATGCGTTCTCACTGCTTCACTTCCGTGCAGAAATGATCGAAGTGATGTCGCAGCTCGACTGTCTGATCTCATTCGCGGACTCATCTCGCAATTTCAACTTCACGAGGTGAAAGATGACAGTATGTCAGTCTCCGCGACACTAATCTAATCTAACCAGGTGCAATTGTCTTGACAGACCTGTTCTGACTCAAGCGAATCACATGAGAGTGAAACAAGGCCGTCATCCGCTACAAGAATTGCTAGTAGATCACTACATTCCGAACGACGTCTTTCTCGAGTCTAGTGCGGAGAGCAGTCTGATCAAGATCGTGACAGGGCAGAACGGATCCGGTTCGTTGATTTTCGCGTTGAATTGCACAATCTTCATCTCTCTGGCTAAGCTCTTGCATTGATCAGGAAAGTCTGTCTATCTGAAGATGGTCGGTCTTCTTCAGTACATGGCCCAGATTGGTTGTTTTGTTCCCGCGCAAGAAGGTACTTTGCTGCACCAATTACATTCAGATACTACCGAGTTATGCATAAAATCTGATCAAATCGGAACAGCTGAGATCGGTCTGGTTGACAAGATGTTCAGTCGGATTCAGAGGTAGGTGGTGGCTTTTGAGAAGTCTTCGTCTACGAGTTGAAATTTTGTGGTCTAACTTCGACTCGCGTAGCATGGAGACAGCAACAGTGTCCAAGAGTTCCTTCACCATCGACTGCAGCCAGGTTAGAGGATGACTCGACGATACACTGGTTCTTTGTGGCAGACGACTAACCTTTTGGATCCAGATTGCTTGGATGCTTAACCATGGTGAAGGGCAATCACTGTTCTTGATCGATGAGTTTGGGAAAGGTAATCGGCTTGCTTTTTCAATACAATGCGCGAAGCTCTCTGACAACATTTGCTTGTCTGAACAGGAACGGCGGAGCTTGACGGAGTAGCGCTTCTGGTAAAGACTTCTCACTTGTTTGGAATATTGACTGCAGCCTCGCTAACACTCCCATTTCCCAGAGCTCATTGATCAACTATCTGGCATCGAAGTCGGCTGATGCGCGAAGCCCTCGCGTGATTATCACGACACATCTATTGGTACGAGTTGAATGGAGACAATTTGGTGACATCCCAATCTAACTCAACACTATGCAGGAAATTTTCCAAAATGAATTGCTGCCGATGCTGAGCACCAATGAAAACATAACTGAGGAGCAAAGCAATCAAGCGCACGATGGAGAGACTCCGCTGCGAGCGAAAAAATCGCACGTCGTGTGTGCAATGATGACCTCCGCAGTCGTATCGAACGAACCTACTGCCGTCAGAGAGACTTCTCCGTTGTATGAACTGCGCGATGGAACTTCGACGCACAGCAACGCGCTGGGATGTGCTGCAAAATGCGGTAAGCGGTCATCATTGATTGCCATTCTTGTCCAAACAACAAACGACTGACATCGATTGAACCTTGCAGGAATTCCCGACCACATCATCAATCGAGCCTCCGACGTCTTGACAGCAAGAAAGAACGCCCAGCCGATCGCACCATTGCACACAGGGGACTGCGTCGATCTCAGAGTGGAAGACCAGCTCGCTTTATTTTTTGCGTCTATCAGCGATTGGACAAATGCCAGCGACGACGACGTGGCGAAGTTCCTCACAATGGCTCGGATGTGTGATCAATAAAAATGCATTCGCTAGTTACTTTACGGATTATCAATGCCATAGCGACGCTGGCACTCGTGTCAAAAAAGGATGTTGCTTCTCTGGATGCAGGAGTTTGTTGGCATCGAGAGCACTATACAGCGGTGATGGCGAACGTTGCTTCAATTGTTTGTGGCTACGCGCCACTCTGCCATAGCTACTGCCATGCAGCATCAACGTCGACACTGAGCAGTTCATCAAGGAAGTCGTCGTTGTCGTACTCATCAACTGGTGACTCCGAAAAATCATCTGGAGCTGGAACTTCATCGAGCGCCGGTAAACCACCATTGACGGCATCGTTCCAGAGTGGATCTGCGCTGGTGTCGTTCGCAGATTCAGCAGTCGACTGCGACCACCATGCTGAAGGCGCAGCTCCGGAGTCGAGCAGTTGGTGCTCCTCTTCGTTGTCCCAGACGCCAAAAGGTTCCGATGGCTCGTAGTCGTCGATCAACGAGCGCGTCTTGTTGTTCACGATATCGTTGATCATCTCTTCGCGAAGACTCACCAGGTAGCTGGCGTCCGGGTTTGGTGATGGCAGACCGCCATACGCGCGCTCGATCTCCTGTAAGCATGGTAAATTTAAGAAGTCAGCAACTGATTGTGCAGATACCTCGCAAGCAAAGGATTTACGGGGCTCACTTCGGCTTCCTGGACCTGTGCTGGCTGTGCTTGTGGTGCTTCTGCTTGCGCTGGCTTGGCCGCGGGTGCTGCTTTCGACTGAATCTGACCGAGAGCTGGTCGCTTTGAACCAGGGGCCTTCACACGAATCTCGCTCTTGCGCACGCTCTTGAGCGATTTCTTCTTTTTTGCTGCGTTATTGCTCGGACTATCTCCAGTGTGGCAATTGCGGTGCTGGTTCGAAATGTCGCCGAGCGCGCGTCTGTAGGCAGCAAGCGGCCGATACGCATAGAGAGGAACGCTGATTAGCGCAGGCACATACACATACACACATACGACGATAGAAAGCAGCATTAATCACAGTACCTCTTCTCGGACGTGCTGTCCTTGAGTCCTTTCTTGCCGGTGGACTTGGCGTCCGAGTGGATCTGGAAGGGCCGCTTCGGCGTCATGACGTTGTCGCCACCGAAGCGCAGCTTGTTCTGCTGGGCACCACCGATGCTCGCCTCCACATTCTCCTTCAGCAGGTGTGCGTCATGATGAATTGCCTCCATGCCGCTGCTGTTGCCTCCGTGCACGCCGCGCGCGTCGCGTTCTTCCTGTCGAGTGCTGCTGCTGTGTGTTTGCTGTTTTTGAAATTCCAAATAGGAAACAGGCAAATTTTGCCTAATCAAAGTTTACAAAACACGAATAATCTATTTTGGCGAATCTAGGTCTTAGTGGAAAAATGACATACTGGTTACAGTGTGATTAGTGACATAATAGTGACGTGCAAGATAATGGCTGAGCACCTGATGCTCGCTCGTAGCTTGAATCCATGTCTCCATGACGAAAAGGTCACCACGTTCCGCCTTTTTGATACGCTCAAACAGCATTTGCAGCAAAACTCGGCGTTGAGCTTACTCTCCTTCCTTCATTGCAATGAAGATCCGCCGAGCTCTCGATCTGGCGTCTGGATTTCTGAAACACACGTGTGTCGATCGGCTTCGTGCATGCAAACGGAAAGCAAAGACGCGTTGCGGTATCATACAAGCGGCTGGTTGCACATTCCATCGTTTCGCTCGTATTGATCGTCAAATACACAGTAGATGTGTCGCGCACAATTGCACAGGAGCAGCAGCTGTAGCATAAACAAGCAGTCCTTCGCAGGAGCAAACGATCGCTTATTTCTATTTACTTGTTGCGGCGCATGGACTTCATCATGCGGATCACGTGGAAGTTGAGCGTCGAGCGGTGCTCGGCAGCCTGGCGCTTCGACTGTCGACGTTGCATGAATCGAGATTCGTGACATCATCCAGCACAGCAGCAGTCACACAACAGCAACACAGAGCACAAGCACACAAAATAACAGCAACACATTAGCTTCAACATACACATGCGCAATGCACGTTCACACAGCGCTTGATTTTGTCGTGCGCCAGACCAGTGACGCTCTCATCCCTCGTGGCTTCGTTTGCTTCTTCTTTTCGTACCTTGGCGGTCATGACCTGCTCGAGGTGGCGCGCCTCGCGCTTGCACAGGTTCTCGTCAAAGTCGTTGCGCTCGAGCGCGGTCATGAAGGAGAGGAACTCCGTCTGGCCCTCATTACTTTCGCGCACGGTGCGCAGCGTCATGCGCTTGATGTGCTCCACGGACATGGCCTTGCCGAGCTTCATGGTCGCTTGATGCTGATCTCTGCGAGTTGTCGAGCAGCTCAAATACTGCTGCGACCGACCTGTGGTGGAGTGTGATTGGTGTTTGGCGGTTGTCCCTTATCAAAATTTCCTACGAGGGACCAATGCTGAAAATGGAAACACACCCAGTGTGAGAAAGGAAACATGACGATGGAGGTGGACGCTGCTAATGGCCCCGTGGATGTGGTAGAGCAGTCCAAGTCCGAGAGCGACCAGAAGAAGTACAAGCTGCTGACGCTGCCCAACGCGCTGAAGGTGTTGCTCATCTCCACAAAGGACGTCACGCGCCGCGCCGGCGATAATGACGACGACGAAGAGGACGACGACAGTGAAGACGACGACAGTGAAGAAGACGACGACGATGATGACGACGATGGTGACAGCGATGATAGCATGGGCGAGGACGGCGGACAGAGCGACGACGATGAGTATGACGAAGAAGACGGCGAGGAGGAGCGCGGTGGAGCGAGTCGCCGCGCCGGCGCATGCCTCACCATCGGCGTCGGCAGCTACGCCGAGCCCGCAAACCTACCTGGCCTTGCACACTACCTCGAGCACATGGTCTTCATGGGTGCGTCTTCATTGCATGCATGCATGCAATATAGGTAGGCTGCTTGTGTGTGTGTGTGGTTGCTGATTCAGTATGCGTGTATTATATGGGTACACAGGCAGCGAGAAGTACCCGAATGAGAACGAGTTCGAGTCGTTTTTGAGCGCGCACGGTGGCTTCAGCAATGGCTCGACGGACAATGAGATCACGCGGTACACGTTCGAGGTCGGACCTGCGTACCTGCAGCCGGCACTGGACATGTTTGCGCAATTCTTCATCGCGCCGCTGCTCAAGCCCGAGGCGCTGGACCGCGAGCTCTCTGCGATCGAGTCGGAGTTCAGCCAGGCGACGCAGAACGATCGCATCCGCCAGCAGCAGGTGCTTTGCGCTGAAGCAGCAGAAGCGCACCCGTACCACCGCTTTGGCTGGGGCAACCGCAAGAGCCTGAAGGAGCAGCCTGAGGTCGCGAACATCGACGTGCACAAGGAGATCAGCGCGTTCTACCAGCAGTACTACTCGGCCAACATCATGAAGCTCGTCGTGTGCGGCGAGGACTCACTCGAGGACATGGAGGCCTGGGTGACCGAGTCGTATAGCAAGATCCCGAACAAGAGCGTCGCGGTGCCGTCTTTCGCGGCGTGCGGTCAGCCCTTTGGCGCGCAGGTGAGCGCGTCGCCCGTGGTCTGCCGCATCGTGCCTGTGCGCGACATCCACACGCTCCAGCTCGACTGGATGATCCCGCCGATCTTTGGTCATCACCACCAAAAGCCCGCGGATTACATTGCGAGTCTCCTGGGCCACGAGAGCGAAGGCTCGGTGCTCTCACTGGTACGTTGTTGTGCGTGAAGGTCCATTGAGAATCTCTAAGCTTAGACTTGCGCTGTCTTCTGCTTCTTCATATAGCTCAAGAAACGCGGATGGATCTCGGCTCTCACCGCAGGCGTCACGGACACGGACGGCAACGATTCTGGCACCTACGCTGCCAAGTTTGACGTGACGATGAAGCTCACGGTGGAGGGCATCGCCCACTGGGAGGAGATCACGCTCGTGGTGTTCCAGTACCTGGAGATGCTCAAGGCAAGCGGGTTCCCCGAGTGGGTCTTTGAGGAGCTCAAGGCGCTTGCGGACATCTCGTTCCGCTTCCAGGAAGAGAACAGCGCAGTGGAGAAGTGCGAGGAGATCGCGGAGATTATGCAGGAGATGTACCAGGTGCCGGCGCAGGATTTGCTGCGCTATGATCTCTTCGAAGGCCCGTTCGAGAAGCAGCTCGTGGCGGACATGTTGGCACAGCTGACACCAGAGAACCTCTTCATCTCGCTCACGTCGAGGAAGCTCGGTGAGAACCCAGACTTCCAAGCCCAGGTGCGTTTGATTGATTGCCATTCTCGTGGCTGCTATTTTATTCTCACGTCAAACTCGTTGGACGGATGGCTAACTTACTGTGTATCATTACATGTCGTCTTATTATGTAGGCTCGCGAGGAGCAGTGGTTTGGCGTCATGTACACGAAAGAGCTTGTGAGTGATGCTGTCGTGAAGAGCTGGAAATCCGCGGGACTAAACGCCAAGCTCCAGCTGCCCAAGCCCAACCCGTTCATCCCGCGCGACTTCACGCTCGTGAGCAACGAGGGCGAGGCAGCGGACGTCTCGAGCCACCGCTTCGCGTTCGGCAACATGTGGTACAAGCCAGATCGGCTCTTCGTCACGCCTCGCGCGCACGTGGCATTCCTGTTCCACCTGCCGAGCGTCATGAGCAGCACCAACAACGTCGTCGCGACCGAGTTGTACGTGAAGCTGGTTTGCGACGCGCTCAACGAGTACGCGTACCACGCAAACGTGGCGGAGATCATGTACTCGCTGCGTGTGAAGGAGTCGGGTCTGGAGCTCATCTTCGGCGGCTTCAACGACAAGCTGGGTCTGCTCGTGAAGGTGGTCGTCGACGCGCTCTTCAACACGCCGGTGAACCCTCCGCGCTTCGAGATCATGAAGCAGGAGATGCTACGTGAGTACGGCAACTCGATCGCGAAGGTGTCGCACAAGGCCAAATACCTGCGTCTGCAGCTGCTCGAGCGCGTCTCGTTTCCACTGGCACAGTCCATCGTGGCGCTGGAAGCCCTGACAGTCGAGACGCTGTACACTTTCCTGAAGAATGTGCTCTGGAAGTCGAACACGCACCTCTCATCCTTTGCACACGGAAACATCTCGGTGGCTGCGGCGTCGGAGATGCGCAAGATGGTCGAAGCCGATCTCGAGCGGTTGTCGGCGCCGCTGCCGGCCTCGGAGATCACTAAGCGCTTCATCAACAAGATCCCGTCCACGCGCGCTGGTCTGCTGCTCGAAGCGCCGAGCGAGCACAAGGACGAGAAGAACACGCAGGTGGAGTTCTACTTCCAGATCGGCGAGCACAACCTCGAGCGCCTGGCGTACGCGGACCTGCTGGAGCAGCTCATGGAGGAGCCGCTCTTCGACACGCTACGCACCAAGCAGGAGCTGGGCTACGACGTGTCGTGCACGGTGCGCGTGACGCACGGCATCATCGGCTTTGGCGTCATGGTGCAATCGTCGCTCTTCGACGCCAAGTACATCACGTACTGCATCGACCGGTTCATGCTCGACTTCGCCGAGGCCATCGAGATGATGCCGGACGAGCACTTCCGCGACCACGTGCAGGCGCAGATCCTCAAGAAGCTCGAGCCGGACCACAACTTGCTCGAGACGACGCACCGGTACTGGCACGAGATTGCCTCGGGGCGTCTGGACTTCGGCATCGACGCGAGCCTCGCCAAGGAGCTGGAGAAGTGCACGAAGAAGAAGATCGTGAAGCTCTACCGCACGTGGATCCTCAAGAATCCGAAGAAGCTCGTGGTGCATGTGGTCGGCCAGGCGAGCGAGCCGGCCAAATCGGCGAACGGCCCGAGCAAGACGCAGGTCAAGTTCCCCGTGCCCGAGCGCATCGCGGACCTGTACGCGTTCAAGGGCGACCTGCCGTTCTACGCGGACAACACGCGCGCCAAGTTCGAAGAGAGCGAGGAGCGCCAGACGAGTCTCTAGACCCAGAACACCAACAGACACGTAAGTCTTGCTTTTGTGATGAGGATGATGGCGATAGGATGCTGACAAACAAACTCAAAGCTGTAGAGTGGATAGAACGTTTATATTGGGTGAATGAGAAAAAGGCAAGGCAGACGTCAGCCAAGTCTCTTAACCTCTGCGCAGCTCTTGGCGATACGTGTGCGCACCTAGGATTGCTGCTGGATCCCTGTGGTCCCATGAGCTCTCATGCATAGAATATTCTGTAGACAGTCTTGGCGATCGGCAGTTGGCCGTCGTAGAAGGCTGTCTCAATCGTGAGCTTGCCGCTGATGGTCTTCGGATCGAGCATGTTCTCGGGGCCAGCGGCCTCGATGGTCTGCTGCCACGTGTTAGTCGAACCGGGGATGACGTACCCGAAGGCGAAGAGCCACTCCTCGATACAGCTGCCGTCCAGGAACACGCGCTGCTCGAGGCGGAACTGCGTGATCTCCTCCGAAGAACTGAAGTTGATCTCGCGCGACACGGCCGCGCATTTGAGGATCGCCGCCGGCAGGTGGGCTATCGTCGCGTTACAGACAAGAGAGAACGAATGAATGGTGAGAGATTGGAATTCGACGTGACGATCTCTGTGCTTCTTATCACCTTCTTGCTCGGTCTTGTAGATGTCTTCGCCCCACTCCTCCGACTGCCACATGAGCTTGCCCGTGTCCCCGCAGCGCATGTTCATGTGATTGCTACACAAACGACAACCAGTCAGTCAGTCCGCCTCACATGCTCATAGAGACTTAAAGAGAACCAATTTTCCCAAGACGCACATGACGAGGCCCTTGGCGATCTTGCGCGCGCGTGGGTTGCTGGAAATCTCGATCTTGCCGCCGCCGGCCTCGTGCTGCAGCTGCTTCCACTCGCGCTCGACCTCCAGATCGAGTTTCGCCTCGGCCACAGCGTCGCCCGGCGTGCTCTTCTCGTCCAGCTGGTCCTTGAGACGAGTCTGCTTGTCGCCCGAGAGCTTGATCTTGCTGATCTTGCACCCGAGCTCGTCGTCGTTGTCCTCCAGGTGCTTGGGCTCCATGCTGAGCTGTTGCTGCTGCCGTGAGTCGTTCGTTGCTGGGATGGAAAAGTGTGACTCTGGATGGCTGGACGCTCGCAGCAAGTGAAGGAGAAACCACCAGCCGCACAGTAGTGAGAGTGAGAAGACCGAGCGTCTGTTTAGCTCTTGTGTGCTTTCGGTTGGTTGATTTGGCTCTCAACCGAAACGACGCGATGGCTTAACGCAATCAATCGCCGCTTGATTGTGAGAATAGTCACAGCAGATAGGATGAAGCGTGCGAGTCGCAAGGCGAACGATAGTATGAAACCTGTGTGTGTATGAGCCTAATGCATTGCTGTCGGAGCGAAGCTCACTTGCTGGTGTCACTCGTGTCTGTGGCAGCGAAGCTCCCGACTGTGATGCAGCAGTCGTCCACGATCATCAACGCAGCGGCCCTGCAGGTACACAAAAAGATGTGGTCTGCGCTTTGACACTCGAATGCTGAGACCAGATCTTTGACCGCGTCACGGGCTTGTGTATTGCTATTGCAGGACCACTTGGCGCGCTCCATCACGCTCAACCTCTTCCCTCGAAAGCCCTCGTTCCCAGCGCGCAGCAACAACAACCAGAGCAGCGCTGTCGTGCGAGCCAAGCCGCAGTTCCATACGAGTGGCAAGCAGCAGATCCTAGGCAAACAAGGAGACCCTGAAATGTCTACTACCAGCAAGAGCCCTCCTCCATGCGTTGCCACTGAGTACCGTAAAGTCTGGGTCTGTGAGGCGTGCACTTTTGAAAACGACGAGCTCCAACCGCAGCAGCATGACCGTGAGCGATGTTCGGCTTGCGGAACGTTCCGAACCAAAGTTGACGCGCGCACGAGCCTCACGCTGGCGCAGAAGCGAGGGCTCGTGGCGTGTCCACCGCCGAAGCTCTCGCGGGACGAGTGGGACCGCTGCGAGAAGCAGGCCGAAGACCGCGGTGACCTCGCGCACCCGTGCTCCATCTGCCGCGAGCTTTTTGGCGTCAAGGAGCAGGTGATCCTGAGCTGCTCACACGTTTTTCACCTGGACTGCCTCACGAGCTTTGAGAGGTAATTTGGTCTCCGGTTGAAGTTTGAGTTTGTTTGTATGTCTGTCGGTTGTGGACGAATTTCCTAACAATAAGAGTGTAAATCCCAGGTTCCTCCGCACGAGTCGGCGCGTGTGTCCGCTCTGCCGCAAGCAGGACTACCAAAAGCGTGGCACGGCTAAGGCGTCGTCCTACCACCGACAGCTCTGCGCCAAGCGCATTCAGGTACAGATGAGCCAACTTGTGGTTGAACCAGCGATTGTCTAACTCACTGACGCATCACGCCGCCCTGCAGACCATCTTTCGGGGGTTCCTAGCACGAAAACAGGTCGCGACGATGTGGCACCAGGTGCGTAGCTGCGTGCTTTATCTGTCTCACGAAATGCCTTTCAAGCTGAAATCTGAATGTTGGACTCTGCTGCTTCTGTTCGACTTCAACAGTTCTACAAGTCTGGCAAGGGTGATCCCGTGCGAAGAAGGTGCTTCCTCGCCAACAGGTACTTCTTCGAGCGCTTGCTTCACAACACAGCAAAACTCATAACTTAGGCTGACTTGTGGTGTGAATAGAGTGACGAAAACCACGGACCGGATCGTGGCAGCGATGCAGCGGCGCGACGACTCGATCGACTCGCTCTTGGCCGAGTTCGACAAGTCCATCAGCCTCAGTCGGCGTGTCTTCCAGCCGGAGATCGACGAAGGTCGACGCAGTTGAACTCTGATGCAAAGTTACTTCATACTGACTGGCGACATCTCACTCTCCATCATCTTGTTCATGCAGATCCATCGAGTGGAACTCAAGTGGACTGGACGGCCATCTACAACAAGGTGAGCAGTCCCACCAGTTTGCCTTGATCATGTTCTACCAGATGATACTAACAAATGCAAAATATGCTCCAGGCCTGTGCGCGGGATGAGAAGGAGTGCGCGATCTGCATCAACCCGTTCCAGTACGTTGCGCGAAGTGTGAGGCAGTGGGAACTACATTTTCGCTTGCGGACCACTGGACTCATCTGCTGGTGCGTCTGTGTGTCGCTGTAGTACGAATCTGCAAGGCGCAGCGCTGCTGAGCTGCTCGCACCTCTTCCACTCGCAGTGCCTGCGCGCGTTCGAGGACTTCAACATCTACGAGATCCCCTTGTGCCCCGTGTGTCGAGCGAGCTATCGCTCCAAAGTTCTTCCGCTCGTGTAGCGACAGATTTGCTTGCGATACCGGCAGCTCCGTGGTCGGTCGGAGTAACAAGGCACAGTCACTCAGGTTGCCTCTCATCTACTGACGTAGAGATGAAGGAAGCAATGAACTCACATCCATCTACCTGCCTTTGTAACCTGCAACATTTTGAAAGCAACCTACCTTGCGAGTCCCTCAACCCAAGTGACTTGCCGTTTGTATGTCGACGGAGTTCTAGAATTGATTTTCAGGAATCGACACAATGGAAACGTAAAATTCAGGAACGAATTCCTAAAAATCATTCTGCCATTTTGTAGTTCCACTTGTCCTGTCATTCGCCGTTTTGCCTGCCGCAAAGCGAGTGATCATCCGAAGGACGAGTGCACGCGCGCGTGGCGACCGAGTGACTGACTGACTGGGAGAATGGACCTCGACGCCGGTGCAGACGACTTCTTCGCGGCGCTCAACTCGGGCGACGCCGACGAGTTCGTGGACTTTGGCATCCCCGCGCCGGACGTGGGCGTGACCCCCTTCGCCGTCGAGTCTTCTTCGTTGTCGGGCGTGAAGGAGGAGCAGGTACAGATCGACAGAGGGCACGTGAGTGATGATAGCGTGGAGTACGGAGTTGTAACATGATTGTGTGTATACTGTCGTGTTCTCCATGTGTGTGTATGAATGCCGGTACAGACGAGTGAGAAGCGCAAGAAGAGCGATGCGGCGAAGAAGAGCAGCAGCCACGTGAAGAAAGAGCCTGCGAACTCTTCTAGCAGCACCAACAGCGCTCGTTCGCAGCCCAAGACGAGAGCCGTGGACGAGCCGGTGCTGCCCATGGAGGACCGTATCGTGAATCTGCTCGTACCGGAGCTCAAGGTGAACGACGTGATGCTGCTGATTAAGAAGATGAAGCAGGCGGGCAAGTCGGACGCCGACGAGTTCTCGGAGCTCGATGCGGAGCAGAAGACAGGTTCGTAATCGTGTGGATATGTCGCTGTGTGATTGCTTTGATAGACGTATGACTCATAAGAACGCCTGCTCACTGGCTGCACACACATTCAGCGCCGCGCTTCCGCTGCGAGACGTGCGGCAACACAGACCAGAACAACTTCATCACGGACTACGCGCGCGGCGACACGATCTGTAACGGCCTAGACGGCAACGGCTGCGGCACCGTCGTGCAGGACCACATCGTGCACGAAGGCAGTGCGTACCGCAAGTTCGAGGGTGAGGAGGACAAGTCGCACCACGGCCCCGCACCGAACAAGCTCTTCTCCACGGGCCACAACCTGCGCACGCTCATCTCGCAGGTTTGTTTTGTGTTATGTGTGCTGCATGTTGTGTTGTAGAAAGTGTCGCTAACGATTTTTTAATTGTCTATCTTGCGGACAATGAAATATAGGACGGCGAGATGGCTGGGAACTTGCGACGCGCGGCCGAGTTCGTCGAGATGAACCTGAGTCAAATGGGCAAAGACGAGCGCCGAACGCGCATTGGGTACAAGGATCAGGTACTGAGCGAGCGCCTGAATCGAGTGCTGGACATACGATTGGTGATCAAAAAGGCCAACACTGTGTGTCCCCTGTTGTGTTGTGTATGCTATGTCTGTGTGTATCGATCGCTTCATCGCCACCTGATGGCGTAGATGAAACAAAAAGCGTGTCGACTAATCGACCACACGATCAGCAACCTGGATCTGCACGAGATCGTGGGCAGCCGCGCCAAGAAGATGTTCGCCGAGTTCCGAGATGTACGTGAGCACGTGCACCAATTCGACGCCATGGTGGCCGGCTGCGTCATCGCGTCGTACCTGGACACGGGCAAGGAGATGTACGCGGCGCAGAACTCGATCAAGACGGGGAAGCTTAAGCAGGGCGGCGCCGCGGCGCTCCCGCTGCCGGCGAACAAGCCCGTGGACGAGAAGAAGCTGCACCCGTTCACGTGTCCGCACTGCGACATGAAGTTCAACGCGAAGCGCGGCATGCAGTTCCATAACTGCCCCGCCAAGGACGCGAGCGATGGCGTGAAGAAGGAGAGCGCGAGCGACCTGCAGCCCATGGTTCTCCCGGACGAGCTGAACGCGATCATCGAGATGAAGGGTGGCAAGCAGTGGTTCAAGTGCCCCGTGTGCGCGCGCATGTACGGCAAGGAGGACGCGCTCAAGGACCACATGACGCGGCACGAGAACCAGAGCAAGAAGCGTAAGCAGCACATAGACACGAGCACGATGGACTCGACGCGGCTAATGAAGACGACGAAGCTCGCGTCCGCAAATCCGTCCGTGCAGGTGAACACGCACGAATCGGTCATGTTCCGCGGCGGCGGCCGGCGCCCGTGGCTCAAGTTTCTCCAGGAGAACAACTCGAGTGTGGACGGCGCCACTGCCGAGTAATGAACTAGTGGTCAGAGAGAGAAAGAGAGCTACTTATCCACCACAGTAAAGAGAGAGGCTGCAGAGAGAGAAGCCATGGTATTCTATCATTCTCCAACAGCTAGCCAACCTAACGAAAAGCAATTAATTTACTGTTCAAAGTCGCTCAGCGTGCCAACGGAAGACATCCCAGTGAACAAATGAGAACCACATACAGAAGCTCTAAGCTAAGGTTCATTTCGTCTATCGTTCATCTGCGTATCTTTGAGCAGCTCCGATTTCTTCATTGTTCAGCTTATGACTAACATTCAATCACTCGCCTGGCTGGCTAATGACATCACTCGTCCTTGCGCAGTTGGCCGAGGATCTCCAGGTCCGTGAGTTCGAGAACGTTCTCGTTCGTGGCCACGCGCACCGTCTCACCCTTGGCCGCGAGGATGCTCTCGACGTCGACGGACTCGTCGTCGAACCAGCCGAGGCGATCAGCGATCAGGTGCAGCTTCTCGCATCCCGGGCAGCGCACGAGCACCACGCCCTTGTGGTACGCGTGCTTGCTGATTGTCTTGGCGGACCGCGTCTCGCACACTGTTAAACAATACGGGAAGCCATAGAGGACGATTAGAATGCGTTGCACACATAGCGGTAATCTCCACGCAAGCGTGTTGCATGTGTCATGCGTACGCCAGTCACTTGCATAGAAGAAGCGCAACGTTACGTACCAGCGCACGTGTACAGCATGACGAACTTCTCGCCTGGCGACTCGACGCCAGGCACGTCGGAGAACGATTCCTTCAGCGCGTTTGGCACATCAGGGAACGACAGCGATGTTGTCGCAGTAGTCGTATCGTCGGACGACGAAGCTTCGTCGTCGTCGTCGCTCGAGCGCGAACTGAAGTGACGCACAGGCGTGAGCACGAACGGGTGGGCGGCGTGGCTGTGGTGGTGGCGATGGAAGTGGCAGCGCTGCAGCTGCAGACCAGCTG
Organism: Globisporangium alternatum; assembly: GCA_023334315.1. Taxonomy (NCBI): domain Eukaryota; phylum Oomycota; class Peronosporomycetes; order Pythiales; family Pythiaceae; genus Globisporangium; species Globisporangium alternatum. Next base: position 735 of record JAASGT010000135.1, on the reverse strand, counting down.
CGGTAGGAGATCTGCATGCGCTCGCATTTCTGCTGCTGCGCAGGTACTGCACACTGCGTGCGTGTCCGGTGTGGCGAGCGTCGGAGCGGAAATGCGACGCCAAGCGCTGCGTCAGTCGCTGCACGTTGCTCATCATTGATTCTTTGGTTAGTGGCTGTTGCTTTTGCCTATCAACGCTTGATCGCTGTTGTAGAGGTTTTTACGATGGTAGATTTATACAGTGAAGCTTTTCTTGACCATTTTGGAGAGGTTCTATGTGTGACGGAAATCGAAGTCGTCACTCGCGAGCAAGACCCCAAAACAAAATAAGACGCAGTCTCAAAATAAATTAAATTAGGTTTGCCACCGCGATTGCCCATCTCTTAACCTATCAGTCTTGTCACAAACAGTTTGTGACAGGCTCGAAAGACGGGACAAAAAGGGTAAATGTATAAAAGTGACTTAAAATGACATTTTCTTCATATGATGACTTAAGCTCTTTTTCGACTGTCAAAAAATATACGTGGTTATTAACACAAGGGGTAATAAAAAAAATGTCCCTCTTCTAGCCGTAAATAAAAATTCTGCCCCTCTCGAAATATTACAGTGCAACATACTGTAAGTTACGGTATGTTACATATCGAGTGGTAAAATACCACTACAGTCCGTTGATAAATTATAGACGCACCCTCTCCGCCTCTGGTCTCGTATGGAAGCTGTGCGATTTCGCAAGTGGTGTTAAAGTATGATATCATG
>JAASGT010000134.1:0-45742 GCA_023334315.1 Globisporangium alternatum | reverse complement strand
TCTCGTGCTCGACGCCCACGACCATGGCGTAGTAGCGCGCGAAGACTAGCGCCGAAAACATAAGCGCGTCAATGCGGTCGAGCACGCCGCCGTGACCTGGGATCAGTTTCCCAGAGTCCTTCACGCCCGCTGCGCGCTTCAACAGACTCTCAAAGAGGTCGCCCAGACGCCCAATCACCACCGCCAGCACCGTGAACGCGACCTTCGTGCCCGTTGAGCCTGGGACGCCGAGCAAGTCCGACGCGATCATCATGGCCACGATACCAAAGAGGATCGCCCCCAGTGTACCTTCGTAGTCCTTGTTCTTGGACAAGTGGGCCGCTAGAGGGTTGTAGTATGGGTACTTGAGACATGCGAGCACTTTGCCCGTGACGTAGGCGCCCGTGTCCGAGGCCCACACGACGTACAACAGCGCGATGAGCAGCTTGCGGTACAAAGTCTTCTTGTCATCGTCCACGAATGCCACGAGCACCGACAGACTACCGATGATGTACATGTAGCCGAGCATGTCGAGCACGAAGTTCAGGAATGCGTCCGGCCCCGTGCGGCTGGTCGTGAAGCGGAAGAAGAGCACGACGAGTGCGCCAGCGAGGAAGACCTGCACCGGCTCGACCGAGAGTCCGCAGCTGAACTGGTTAATCGGACAGATCGTCGAGTGCATCGTGAGAATCGTGAACACGGCATTTTCGATCAAGATGACCACTGCGTAGCGCCAGTTGGGTGTGTAGCATGCGCAGAGACCTGCGACAAAGTCCGTGGCGATCGTGTAAAAGTACCGCGACTCGTAGAACTCCGTGTCGCGCAGCTGCGGGATGAGCGAGGCCAGCGAGAGGAAGACGACGGACGTCACGGCGCTCAGCAAGACCGACACGATGCACGCTGCGAGCCACTCGCGTTCGCCGAAGAAGCGCGCCGCCAGCCCTGTCACCGCGCAGTGCTGCAGCTGCGCCTCAAAGCCGCGAAGGTCTTTGTCCATCGCTTCTGAGGCGACTGAGGTCGCCACGGCCGCTGGATCTCTGCTGATACTATTGCTGCGCGGCGACTGGTGAAACGACGCCCGGCCTCGCACCACACTCGGACTGTCGGCGTGGGACATGAAGCTGCTACGACTCGGCCGCGGCTCGGCTTCGGGCGCCGTCGCGCTGTCGTTGCTGCGCGTGCTGTGGTGTGACGTGGCGCTTTCGCGGCGCGTGCGATGGTCTGACAGCGGATCGTTCTCGAACGCCTGTAGCTTGGTGAGCAGGCGCAGCTGAATGCGGTTCGCGATGCACGAGTACTCGTACGAGCATGCGCTGGTGACGAAGCTACAGACCGTGGCCGTGGCGAACGCGGGCGACTGCCAGATGAAGAACGTGACCAGCGGCGCGAGAATCGCGGCCGAGATGATGCGCTGCACAGCGTTGAGGTGGAAGAACGCGTCTAGTCTGTGTCGCACTGCGCCCTTCGTCACCGCGGAAGAGAACGAGCCGCTGCGCTGGCGGGCGTGGTCCTCGTCGGGTGGCGGTCCTGAGACCGACGATATCTCCTGCAGGTACGGGAAGCTCTCGCTGGGGGAGAAGCCGCGGCTGATGCTGAAGGTCGGCGACAGATGCTGCTCCAGCGTCGCGACGTCTCCGTTGTTCGTCCACGCGCCCGAGCTCTGCGACGACGAGCCCGTGCGCTCGAGCGTGCGCGCCAGGTTGGCTTGGCTCATGCTGCTCTGTTTCTGTTGTGATGTGATGAAGAGATGGCACCTTCTCAGCATTGTAAGTAAGTACTTTGTTTTATCCGACTTGAATTGGTCTCTAAAAAGTAAAATGATTGCTGTAAAACCCACTTTTATGAAACTGAAAATACACTTTGTTCGTTAAACTAGTGTTTCAAAAATATTTTGCCAGTTTTAGACAGCCTTGAATTCAGTGTAGACCACCTTACTATCCATGGTAGGTTTTGGTCGAAACATCGGCAGTTGCACTAGGAACAACTGGTCTCCATTGGCTGGGAGGAGGTGACGAGCACATATCGCCTGGTCAACCGCGAAGAGCTGATCTCACCACACGACTGCCATGAGCGCCACCACGTTCTCGACGACGCCGTCGGACCGGACGCCCAGCCAGCGCCTGGCGCGCTTCGTGGACGAGGAGCTCATGTCCTTCGCGTTCGCGTCGACCGCCTACACGGGCGTCGTGCTCGCGAAGGAGTACGTCGCCGCAGAAGCGGCTGGCCGCTCCCGTCTGCACCAGGCGCTGAGGAAGACGGGCGCACTGCTGCCGGCCATCGTGCTGTCCTCAATTGTGGGCATCGCCGGCATGAAGCTCTCGATTGCAGCGGTCTCCCACGTGCGAGAGGACTACACGCGCAGCAGCGTGCTGCTGGCATTCCCAGTGACCGGTGCACTGCTGTACATGCAGCGCGGCCCTCGCGCGATGACGATGGCGGCAGCGGGCTTTGGTGTGATCGGGTACGGCACCGATCACCTCTTAGCGCAATACCATAGGCGCAACGCGCGACTCGCAGAGGAGGCGCCGGCGCCTGGCGACAGTGCGTCCGCAGCAAGACACGAGCTCCCTCACTACCAGTCTTTCCACATCACTGAGCCATTCCCCACCAGCGCATTCGTACACGAGTCGTCGCAGAAATGAGGTGAGTGGGTGACCGATAATAGAGAGCTGTCTGAAGACGACAAGTTCCCCAACGACAGTCAGATCGCTTGTAGATTAATGTAGATTAGTGTAGAAGAGCTGGTGTCTCATTTGGCGCATGGTGTAAATACAATAGAGATGGCGAATGCCTTTGGTCATTGCGTCTGATTGCCGCTTTAGTCACTGGTTCTCACAATCGCAAGGTAACGAGTGTGGATTGATGAGCGCCATCGTCTGCGCTTTGAGCTTGAGCCATCATCTTCCGTGCAACAAGACCCTAGAGACAGCACCCCCAGTTCTTTGTCAAAGGCGACACGTATCTGCCCATCTCCTTGGATTAATTTCTCCCCCTTGATTAACCAATCAGAGAATTCCAGAACCTACCAGCAAAAGACCAGAAGACACGCAGCGATCGATGGCGAATGACTCGAATGCTGTAGCAGCCGCAGCCAACAACAGCAGAGGCGGCGGAGGCAGTAGCACGAGCGGCACTAGCTCCAGCAGCACCCACAGCTCAGGCAGACGTCGACGGCCGCGCCCCTTTGAACGAGAGCACGACGTGACGCCGTTCCAGTTCATGCCGACAACACCAGGTGGCGGTGGCGGCGGCGGAAGATCCCAGCCCCAGACCACCACCAGCTGCTGGCGGCGCCTACAACTGTCGAACGCGGCGCAGCGCATCCTCTCGTCGTTGGTGCTCGCACCGCTCATCACGTACTTTCTGTGGCGCTCACCCGCATTCGCGACCACAACCGTGTGCGCCGTGGTGGTGGCCGTGTCCTGCTACGAGTACGCGTGGCTCGCGCACCGCATTCAGCAGCGCGTAGGCGGGAAGTTCGATAGGTTCGAGGCCAAGTATAACGCTTGCGAGCCCCTGGGAGAATCGACTCGAAGCCATCCGTCCCAAGTGGTGTACGTGGCGCGTGAAAGCCACGAGTCCACTACCAGCAGACTCTCGTCGCACTTGATGGACGAGCCGTATCTCCATTTCAGCAACAACAGCGGTGGCAACTATATCAGTCGTATGACTGACGACACAGACGAGATCCAAGAAGAGACCGTCGGTTCCGTCGGCAAAGCGTGCGCCATCACGCCGCTCGCTCGCTGGTGCTGTTTTGGCAGCGAGTGGTTCGCCGCCGTCGCCGTGTCGCTGGTCGGCACGACGTTTCTCACACTGCTCTACACGGGCGTGCTCGCCATGGGCGTCTCGGTCACGACCGATTTCGCCGAGTTCCAGGTCTACTATGCGGCGATCACGAGTTTCGCGACGTGCATTTGCGCGAGCTTCTCGCCCAGCTGGCGCCACGCGGCGCTGCTGATCCTCCAGGTGCTGATCTTCTCAGCGCTCACGGTCTACTCGATGAAGTGTCCGATCAACAACTTTAAATGCGACGACGGCATCCACCCGATGAACTTCATGGTCGGCGGCGTCTTCAGCATTGTCGTCTTCCGCGTGTACACGTCGAGGAGCCAGTCGGATCTGCTGCTCGGACTCGTACTCGACCTCACGGGCTATGTGTACATCATCGGCTCACTCTTTCTCATCGTGAGCTTCGTGGACATTGACCGGGAGGCGACGTATCGAAAGCTCGTCATCGCCCTGCTATATGTCGTCTGGGCGTCCGACTCGGGCGCGTATCTCTTGGGAAAGACGCTCGAGCACTGCGGATACGGCTTTCGGCATCCGCTCGCGTCGCATCTTTCTATGAACAAGGACTACGAAGGCACGGTCGGGGCGATCGTCTTTGGCGTCTGCGCGATGTTCGTCGCCTCGGATCTGCTGGAGATCCCCGGGAGCGCCATCGAGAAGCTCCTGTTTGCGACCTGCGCAGTGGTCGTCGGACGCATTGGCGATCTCTTTGAGAGCCTCTTGAAGCGTGCAGCGATGGTGAAGGACTCAGGGACGCTCATCCCGGGCCACGGCGGCGTGCTTGATCGCATCGACGCGCTCATGTTCGCCGCAATCGTCTTCTCGCGCTATTTTGACGCGATCATCTTCCCTGAGGAGCAGCGCTGAGCCTGACGAAGCATTCGCGTTCGAACGCTCGAGTTTTCGCTTCATTTCCGTGACTCTGAAAGGCACAAACGTGCAAGTGATTGTGAAGATCGCCAAGATCCTGCTGACCCCAGTGTCGCCAAAGTACGGCAGCGGCCCGTGGCACATCAAAGACACGCACTCGGAGCAGATCCTGACTACTGGGCTCTACTATTTCGGCTGCGACAGCATCAAGGACTCGAATTGTCTTTCCGAGCACGAATCGAGCAGCTTGCGTTCGCGCAGCAGACGTGGATCCACGCAGTTCCCAAGTCGCTTTCCAAGTAAACGCGGCTGTTGGACGCTGCTGAAACCACCGTTCACCAATTCCGGAGGGCATTTCGAAGGAGGAGGAGGCAATTGACGGAAAGGCGAGCGTTCGTCAACAGCCCAGATCCGGACGACCACGACTCCTGTCTCTCACTTGTGGAGGAGGAGAAAGACGGTCGTGCGGAAGGAGAATGATTTGTTGTTCATCCAGCGTCAGGCTTTTCGCGCCGTCCCTTCTTGGAATGCATGCAGGACATTGAAAAAATCGGCTTTCCTCTTAAAACATGCAGTTGCTCGGAATGGGCGCTCTTGTCGTAAGTCGCATACATGCTGATCATTGAGTCTGATCGAGCCATGAGAGTCCTTCCGAGAAGCTTTCCGCCTGGTTTCTCCCGTTGGAAAGAGCGCTTCTGGCAGCGGAGCTCGTCGTGTCGAAGGTTGCACCTCAAGTTTCCCAAGTCCCACGTGCCTTTCCGCCTACTCTTGCTCGTTGTATGACATACATTAAACAAGTACAAGGTGGAACAAGCGAGCTTATGCCAACATTTGTATGACATGCTTTCTGATAGACAGCAAGAACAAAAGGGAAATGCGCAACAGCAAGAACAGAAAGGGAAAGCCAGCAGCCAAGTTGCTCAGCAACAGCTGCTGCATTTGCATTTTTGAGCAGCTCAGGAAGAAGGCGAAGAGCTCCACGCGCCTCGCTTCTCTCCTGCTGCGTCTGCGACCCGAACAGCTTCGTCTCCATTGCCAGCACCTTCATCAACAGCAGTCGCATTACCAACCAGCGATCAGCACAGACCTCTCCACAAGCGATGGTGACGCGCGCCAAGTCCATGTCCATGGCGTCGTCCGTGCTGTTCAACATCGAGGAGGACCAGGACTCGATCCCGGGCGAGTTCTCCGCGTCAGCGATCAACCGCACGGTGCGCACGCTGTCGAGCCCGCCACCGATGATGCACGCGACGCTCAAGACGTTCAAGAGCAAGCAGGCGCTGGCTCGGCCCGGCGCCGTGAGCAACGCCACCACTGTGCAGTCGAACGACGACCTGAGCGACCCCGGCGATGCTGATGACGTCGGTGCTGGCGATGGCGACTCGTCCGCGTTTGCATTCCAGCGGCAGCGCAAGCGAGCGCGCTCGAGGAAGCCCAGCATCTACGCCACGTGGTCCTGCTGTGGCTACGCGCTCTCGAACGCCGTGCTGCGGCTCATCACATCGCTGCTCACGGTGCCACCGACCATCGCAGGGCTCATGCTGGCGCCGCGGCTCGTGGTCGCGTTCCTGGCGGCGACGCTCGTGTGTATCGGCGCGTTCGAGTTCTCGTGGCTGGCGTTCCGCATCCACCACCAGCTACTGTCCACGTACAACTACTACGAGAGCAAGGCGAGCGGCCTTGGAGACGAGGACGACAAGACCGAGCCAGAGATCGAGACGAACCCGTTCCAGCAGAGCTATGTCTCGGGCAACACGCAGTCGACATCATCTTTCAGCACGGGCAACTTCAGTTTGTACGCGCAGAATGAGCGCGACTCGTTCGAGGACCCGGTCTTCGACGCCGAGAACGTCAGTCGCGCGGCCGCGGCGTCCAGCGCCTGCCAGTCGACACCGTTTGACATACTTTTCAGAGACGGCGCACCGGACATCCTCTCGTCCATTGCGAACTCCTGGTTCTGCGGTCACGTGCTCGTCGCTCGAGTCACCATCGCCATTGTTATCGCGGCGATCTGGTCAGTGGCGTCCCACTACTACCACAAGTATGCGAGCTTCCCCGTCGCTGCCGTACCGCAGGCGTTCGTGGACTTTCCCTACTTCTTCTGGGCCGTGAATCTGCTCGCATGCATCTGTGCGTTGAGTGCGCCGAGTGTCAAGGCCGCACTGGCGCTCGTGGTGCAAAAGGAGGTCTTCATGGTGCTCATGCTCAACACTGTCAACTGCCCGCTCTCATCCAGCGCCTGCGAATTCCCAGTCGACCGGCCGCTGCTGCAGCCTATGCAAACGTTCGTGATCGGCCTCATGCTGCTGCTGATGCTGCGTGCCTTCACGGCCACGAACCCAGCGGATCTGGCGGTCTCGTTTATGCTCGATGGACTGGGCTACGTCTACATCGTGGGGACGATGGGCCTGCTCACAGCCCTGGCGGACACGAGCGACGCCGCGGGCAAGATGTTTGTGAACGTGCTGCTATTGCTGTTGGGCGTCGTCTGGACGGCAGAGCTCGCCGGGTACGCCTGTGATGCGCTCATGTACCACTTCCGCATCCACCACGCGCAGGTCTTTCCCAAGTGGCTTGCGCTCAAGTTCGACATCGAGGCGGCGATCTGCTCCGTGGGCATAGCAGTGGCAGCGATGCTCGTGGGCGCTGAGCTGCTAGATGTACCGGGCTCGCCCGTTGCTAAAGTGTTCTGCGCTCTGCTCGCAGCGCTCTGTGGGAGGCTCGGACGACTCTTCCTGTCGCTGCTCAAGAAAGCGGCGGGCGTGCGCTGGGCGAGCCGCCTGCTGCCAGGCTACGGTGGTTTGTTGGACGCCATCAGCATGTTGCTCTTCGCGTCGCTCATCTTCGCGCAGTACTTTGTCTACGTCGGGACGCTCATGATTGCGAAGGAGGCGGAGGCGAACGGAAACGAAGTGCTGAGTCAGGACGGCATTTCGAGTGGCCAACGGAGTGTCAGCTTCTCAGAGTTGGTGAGCTAGCTCTCAGATTGCAAGATGTCGATCTAACGTCATTATTTAATAGGAAAGCGTGTGGTTGAGAGTTTGATGTGCAAAGCCTACTGCCGATACCTCGCGGTCTGTGGAATTACTCATATTTAGGAAGGCTGTTTAGACCCACGAACCTACCCTGATATTCCATCCTGAAAAGAGACCTCCGATACGAAAATCAAGTTGCTGACTCGATTCTCGACAAGAAGTGAAACGATCCGAAACGAAGCACCGATTTCGAAAACAAACTCAAGAGGGCGACTCGTCTTGACAGTTTGCGTCCGCTTACCAGAGCAGGTGGCACGAGACGACGCCCCTCTTGCCTTGGGTACCCTCGTGTGAACAAGAAGCGCCTTATGATGAGTGTTGCGTTTACCAGGATACGTACGGCGGTATTCAGTCGCTCATACGGCCTTGCTCATCTCTTCGTTTTGTGGGTGAGTGGCATCAAGTTCGTACGGCAATACACGCGTCTTGCTCTTCGTACGGCCATGCACGCACAGCTTCACTTCCCGCTGCTAGTGGATTGTGCCATTACCCCCTCCCTACCACCACAATACCCACACACACTACAGTGTAGCATCATGGATTGAAGCATTATCGTCTAGCAATCTAACCATTCTAAAGGTTTTGTATGAAACGAAACAATCAACAATACAAACTTCATTTCTGAAGTTGAACTGAATGTGAACCTACACCATTCTGTCGTGTGAATCTGTGTTGGTTGGCGTTCGCATCTGCCGCCAAAGCTGCACCATTGGAGCTCGGTCCATGCCACCTGCTCATGGTGAGCGGACACAAACTGTCAAGACGAGTCGCCCTCTTGAGTTTATTCAAGTTAAATGGAAAAATCCGATGTGCTCAGACCTAATTTTTCTACCATCATTCCGTACAAGAAAAGTTCTTTATACAATTGTAAATCATGACACTAGAGTCGTGATGGTGGAGACTCGTGATTTTCCATTGTTTAAGTTTACAAGAGGCAAAATAGCCTACTTTTTACTCTTGCTGTGTTAAAATATACCGCTCACTTGATTTCGAGTTTCCCCACAAATAGCTGGAGGTCAATACAAACATGAAGCTTACATACGAATTAATTTTAAGAAACCTTTGCAGGTGTATAGGTCCGTCTAGTGTCGGAGCAGCTGGGAAGTTTCCCATCAACAGCCGAGAATGCCACGAAATGCTTTGCTCCACGAGCTCCACGAGCCCGATTACGTAGGTCACAGGTGGCGGTGGCGGTGCTGCTGCTGAGTCGTACCCAACAAGCTGGCGACGTAAAGTAGACGGAGCTCCACACGCAGTGCCACAGTCAGTTGACGTAGGAGACCGAGTGGCAAACGGGAACAAGCGAGTGCGCACATTCGCCACCGAGAGATCAAACTTTCCCAGCTAGTCGACCAATTGCGAACGTGCGGCCGCGAACCAAGAGCTCAGTATGACAAGAGCGACCCACGCGCTCTTTGACGGCGCGCAGAGTGGCGTCGTACACGTGATCACGCCGTGCGACGTCCCTCAAGCCCAGACAAGGCGGCCGCTCCAGGCCTCGCTCTCGGTCATCCGACGAGCGCCCAGCAGAGAGACTGCCGCCGAGACCCACAATACGTATGGACAGAGCGAGGAGGACCTCGAGAGCATGTTCTCAGTCGTCAGCGTCTGCTTCATGCGCATCGAAGTGTCCAGTCGACGGCTGCAGGTCACTTCAAGCTTCGTGCTCATGTCGCTGCTGCTCGTGCTCGTGTGGCTCTTCCCCGTCGAGACGACAGTGCTCCTCGTCACGCTGGCCGCTGTCGTTGGGTACTACGAGTTCGCGTGGCTCGCGTTCCGCATCCAGAGCCGCGTGTTGGAGACATATCGTTACTACGAAGGCGAGGGTTCCAAAAATGAGCAGCGGCAACGACTGGCCACGCGCGTCACTGGCGTGATCCAGCGCGACACGAGAGCTGCGAGTGCTGGCGTCGCAGGGTCGAGGGCAGACCAGCTACAGCAGCAGCAGATCCCCGTGCCTGAACTCTCGAAGATCTACCCTCGCCACTGCGCTGTCTGGCTCACTTCGGAGAAGTTCTGTCGTGGAAACCAGTGGATCGCGGCGCTGATTATCGCAATTCCGCTAGCTGCGCTGCTGATGGCGATCGACGTGTTCGCTATCGAGCGATTCTTGCTGACGAAGAAGCCCACAGAACTGTACTCGAGTGACGCGTTTTACTGGATCTTCTTGGTGTCAACACGCTACGTCGCCAGCGTCGGCGCGCTCTTCTGTCCCAACTGGGAGTACGTCGTGCTCATGGTCTTTGAAGTCGCAGCGTTCAGCGTCATGACGTCGCAGACGCTCTTGTGTCCGATGGGCAACTTTGAGTGCAGTTCTGGGCGTGACGATAGCGCCACTGGCACCGCCATCGCTATCTTTGCCTCGCTCACGATAGCAACCACGGGGATTCTGCTGCTCACAGTGCTCTCCAGCGTCGACGCGATCGAGATCGTGGTCAAGAGCATGCTGCACCTCGTCGGCTTCGCGCTCGTGTTCGTACTGGCGCTAGCAATCCTGACTCTCGCAGACACTGTGGCGATTCGCGCGTCGCATGGGTCCCTTGTGGCGCTGCTCTCAGTCACGTGGGCGGGCGACTGCAGCGCATTCTTATGGAACCTGGTGCGACGATCCGTGCGCTTGGGCGGCCAATCCCCACTGGCGCCACCAGTGCGGACGCAGGTGGACTCGAGACGAGATGTCGAATGTATGTTGGTTGCAATTGGCTCGGGTGCGCTGGTGATGGCGGCCCTCACGCAGCTCACCGTGCTGCCGCGCGGCTCCGTTGCGGCTCAGATCACACTGGCAGTCGGCGCGATCGTCTTTGGTCGAATGGGAAATCTGGTGCTGGGGATTATGGAGAAAGCGGCGGGCGTGAGGCGATCTGGGAGACTGATCCCAGGTCTGGGCGGTGTGCTCGACCAGACGGTGGCCCTCTCGCTCGCAGCACTTGTGTTCGCAAAGTACGTAGGGCAGCTCTAGTGCTGAGCAGCAGAAGTAAGCATTAGGTGTTATTTAACGTCTTGAGTAATTGAGAACGAGTTTCTCACCAGTATTTGGGAACTGAGAGTTGTTGTAGGAAGATGTAGCCTGCACAGTAGCAACTTCGCGTGGCTTTGCTGACATCGCGGTGGGTTCATAATCATCCTTCAATCCACGCTGTTGAGTACACACACCGGCGCACTCGCCCGCATCGCGCCTGCCACCGTCCAGATCACGCCTTCGATGGGCAACAAGAAGAGCAAAGCGCGTCCGCCTTCGCAGCAACAACCCGAGCAGGAGCCGGAGCTACTCTTGGACGTTCTCAAGCGCGGCACTTCACCACCCGAGCTTCAGGAGTTCTTTGCATGCGGCTGCGTCGCCAACGTCAACGCCACAGACCGCGACGGGAAGACGGCGCTTTTCTGTGTACACACTGCCGAGAGTGCTGCGATCCTGCTCAAGGACAACACGGACGTCAATGCGCGGGATCACGCCAGTGAGACGTCCCTGTTCTCTGCAGTGAAGTCCGAGAATACCGGTGTTGTCAAGCTCTTGCTCGAAAATGGCACAGACGTCCACGCGAGAGACGTTCGCGAGAAGATGGCGCTGCACTTCACGAGGACTGCAGAGACAGTGCAGTTGCTAGTTGCGCACGACGCCGATGTCAATGCCACGGACAAGAACGAGGACTCACCGCTATTCGAAGCTGCTCGATTCATGGCGCCGCAAGTCGCAGAAGCGCTCATTACGGCTGGAGCTGATGCTGCACTCGCCAATGCGGCTGGGGAGTCCGTCACGTTCGCTGTCACGTCAATTGCCAGCGTTTCGACCCTGAAGCTGCCGATCCAACATAGTGGGCCAGTGAACGTCTGCACCCCATGGATGGAAACGCCTATGCACACTGCCGCTTGCTTCTCAGTCGACATTGTGCAGTTCATGATCGACCATGGCGTCCCTGTCGACACAGTGTCCACCCGCTGCAGTACGCTGCTCAACGTCGCCGTCTTGCATGGACACCTTGACATCGTCAAGCTCTTGCTGGAAAGCAACGCGAATGTTCATGGCAGTGAATCGTATTACAAGACGCCGCTGCTCAAAGCCGCAGAGAACGGCCGACTGGACAACATGGCAGAGCTGGTCGCTCATGGCGCCAGTTTTGATTCACAAGCTGCTGATGGAGACACTCAAGCAGCTATAAGATAGCAAGTCCAGTTGCGATGGTGGACCTGATGGCCGAAAATATCAACGCGATTCGCGACGTGGATGGAGAAACTGAAAGAGCTGCATCCGATTGTGCATGACGCGGCGGGTGTGTGCGAGGGCTCAGCGGGCATCTCGCTTTGGTTTTCAACAATATCAAGTATGGCGATTAACAAGACAGCCAGCGGTGCCACTCTGCGTTTGCGCTCGTGCCGCTGCGCGTCTGGAAGTGGATGCGCGAGTACAAGGAGAAGAGTGTCGCTGAGCGGGTTCTCGTGAGCCCTCGCTGCCTCGACGAGATCGATGCGCTCCACGAAGCCATCTACTAGTATGCAGTGGCGTTCCGCACAAAGGGCAAGGCCGAGAAGTATAACACGAGAAAACTTTGGGAGATAAACATGAATGACAAGTGGTGCGAACGACTGCGAGTGATGCCGGAAATGTCCTTGGAGATCCAGCAGTTTGTATCCGAGGAACTCATACGTTGCACCTCCGGAAAGCTACGCCCACAGGCTTTCTGGGACGGCATGTACCTCTTTGCGCTCGGAATGAAGGTGCTGCGCGATCAGGAGCTCGAGTTTGTCAAACTCATCTGCTGCGAGTGCACCGATCCGGAGATCACTCCGCCGGAATGCCGAGTCACCAAGGTCCCGACGTCGTGCGCATCAGATGTGTATCTGACCGGGAGGTGTATCCTGGCTACGCTGACAAAAAGCAAGCCATGGAAGAGTGTCTCGCGTGACGTCGCGCGCGTGCTCGTGGTCGTAGGCAGGTTGCCTCCAAAGCCAGAGCATCCGTGACGAGCAGTGGCAGCTCATTGAAGCGACGTGTGCGGTGGATCCCGCGAGGAGGATGGACATGGTGCATGTGATGGAGAAGCTGCGGCAGTTTGCTGAGCAGACAGCCGTTTGCGCCTGTAGCCCCACGCATGCGTAACGCGCGCTCTTCTTCGCAAACTTTGTGGCGAGTGCTGCGCGCTCTTCCTGGCCAGATGGCTGTGCTCGTCTTTCCGTACGTCCTTCTGTATTTAATACCCTTTGGTAGAATCGACTTCTCGAGTTATGTTTGTATGCAAAATTCCCTTCTGAAAGTAATAATCTGTCCAGACGTGCTGATTGTTTGGTCGCGAGAGCCAGATGGCACAAACAAGTGGGCGATGGGGATTTAATCTTCAGAATTAATTAGTTAAGCACTTACCTCACGACAAGTCTCTCCATCTCCATCTCTCTCTCTCTTGCTCCAGCGAAGCCCATGCGCCGCGTTGCATTCGCAGTTTCTCTCCGCGCGTGCCGGGCCGATCGCGTTCTTCTCCCGTCGTCTCCACGTCCGACTGACTGGCCGTACTTCGCCTGCTCGTTCGATTTGAAAAGCTCGTTCAGTTGATGCGAGGCTGCGATTTGTGATCGCACGTCGTTTAACAACTGAAAGCCAGCCCACCCAGCGCACTTCTTGATTCGCCACCAGCCAAGCCAAGCGAAGCAGCACCAGACCCCAGGCAGTCTCGTATTTCCACCTCTCGCACACAAGATGCGAGTCCAGCTCCTCGCCGCGCTCTCGCTCGCGGTCTGCGTGTCGTCGCTATCCTCCCAGTCGCTTGTCGCCGCGGACGGCGCCACAGGCGCCAAGTGGGGCTACAAGAGTGAGGAGGAGGCCAAGAACCCGGCGCAGCAGGACGACTCGAGCGAGATGCTGAGCCCGAAGAACTGGGGCCACAGCTACCCGAGCTGCGACGGCAAGAGCCAGTCGCCCATCGACATCTCGGCCGGGAAGGGCTGCAAGATCAAGGAGCAGGCGCCGCTGTCGTTCTCGGGTGACTGCTCGTCCTACGGACTCAAGGCGTTCGAGGATACGTTTAAGTGGATGGCGAGCAACACGACGTGCAAGGTGCACAAGGGCGACAAGGCGTACTCGCTACTGCAGTTCCACATGCACATGCCGTCTGAGCACCGACTCAGCGGCAAGAAGTTCGAGGCCGAGGCACACTTTGTGCACCAGGAAGACGGCGGCAGTAAGCTTCTGGTCATTGGCATGTTCATCGACAAGGCCAACACGAAGTCCAAGGGGGATGCACAGCACCCGTGGATCGACACAGTCTGGAACTCGCTGGCGGATGGTGACAACGTCAACTCGACGGTCCAGGTAGCGCACTCGTACGCGGACCTGCTCGCCGAGAAAATGGACGAGGGCAGCGTGTTCAACTACCCGGGCAGTCTCACGACGCCGCCGTGCTCCGAAGGCGTGGACTGGTGGGTCATCAAGTCCCCGTTGTACGCGTCCAAGGACTCGCTCAAGAAGTTCAAGAAGCAGCTCGCGACGCTCGAGGCCACGGACAAGGGCAAGGGCGCACGCCCCGTGCAGCCGCTCAACGGCCGCGAGGTCGTTGTGTACTGATCGACGTTGTTGGTGTCAGCGAGTGAGTGCGTGAAGCCTATAAAATAGCATGCGAGGATAACGCATGAAATACAGCACGAATCGCTACCTTCCAGAGATCATCCAGGTTCTTCTGGAAGCCGTCGTGGCGCACGCGCTTCGTGATGTCCTTGTAGCGGTAGTTTACTTCGACAGTCTCCGTGTTGCGGTGTAGACCACGCCGGCTCCTGTTCTGGCTTCCCGAGACGCGAGTGTTTCCGTCGATGAAGCACATCTGCAGCAAGAGTACCAATGTTCCATCATACAGTGCGAACCAATTGGTTGCCGCACTTCGATTTTTATGAATTATTTTTTTTGTAAGTCACTTTTCAAAATTCCAAAAAGACCTTCGCAGTCGCGCTAATTTTATGATTTCCGCAGTGTATTTCTTTTTTTTGAGAACAAACCTCTCAACTCCAAATAAATTAAACCCAACAACCCACATCACACAAAATGCGCCATTTGGTTAGCCGCACCCCAGAAAACCGCCGATTCATTACGATCTGTTAGCTCGAGCATCTTCTAGTAGCTTGTCTTCATTCCCTTACGTCTGGGAACCTGAAAGCATCGGTCAGGCATCGGTCTGACCAATTTTTGGAGGTAGAAGACATCGATTTTGACCCATTCACTCAAAATGACTGATTTCAAGTCATCTTCGCTCATGGACTGGCGTCCGTCGCAATACTCAGCCCAAGCAAGCAACCTCCAAAGGTTCTCAATGGGGTTTAAGTCCGGAGACAGTGCTGGATGCTCCACGACAGTGACGCCCAGCCACGCGACGAAAAACAGCCCCACATCATCACCAAGCCACCTCCACTATAGCGACTGAAGAACGATTGTTTTTCGTCGTGAAGATGATGCCAGTAGCTCTGGAGACCGTTCTGGTCGTTCAGGTTGAGCTTCTTCTCGTTGGAGAAGATGATTTCGCCTCACTGAGTCTCACTTGAGCATCATCTTCGCCCAGTCGACACGCTTGTTCCGGTTGGCTGGCGTCAGCGCTGTTATGTGATTACGCTTTACGTACTTGAATAGATCATTTTGCTGAAGCTCTCGCTGCGTGGTGCGGACGCTTGCGGCTAACTGCAGCAATGATTGAAGCTTCCTGGCGCTGCTACCAGTCTTCCTAGCTTCGTTGAAGAGGCGTCGGCGACCGCGATCGTCAAGGGCCCAAGCTCTTCCAGGCTTGTGCTTGGTCCAATACGCAACTGGATTACGCAAGAAGTTGCTCACAGCCTTTACTGAGCGATTGACGCGCCTGGCAATCTCGTGGTGGCTCATACTGCACTCGTCGAAGGCAAGGATTTGCCCCTTTTTGATGTCGGTGAGGGGCAGGCCTTTACCCATAGTGGTGGGCTCGAAAATTGCGAAATGAGTGATCTATGAGCACTTGGACGTTGTTCTCTGTGTTTGATTATGTTTATGCTCCTTTAGTTGGACGTAAACAATTGTTTGTGAGCAATAACGCTTTTCTGGGTGCGGCTAACCAAATGGCGCATTTTGTGTGATGTGGGTTGTTGGGTTTAATTTATTTGGAGTTGAGAGGTTTGTTCTCAAAAAAAAGAAATACACTGCGGAAATCATAAAATTAGCGCGACTGCGATGGTCTTTTTGGAATTTTGAAAAGTGACTTACAAAAAAAATGATTCATAAAAATTGAAGTGCGGCAGCCAATTGGTTCGCACTGTACAAATCTAGCACGATTGCCAACAATCAAAATCCAAAAAGGGTTTTAGTTTTCTATACTAAAACCCGTTTTGAGGAAAATATATCGAGCTGGAAATTGATGACATCACGCTTTTGTGGAACGCAATTTTGAACGAGCAGCTCAAGAACGCAAGAAAGCATGTTGGTGGCGGAACTCGAAGCGCTCGCGACGGCGGCGGCGACGCAGCAGCTGGAGCAAGTGCAGAAGCTCAGCATCATCAACTTCCTGTACGCGCACCTCCAGACGGACAAGCTCGCGGCGCTCGCGCCCGTCAAACCGGAGGCTGCCAGCGTCACGGAGCACGAGCTGGCACTCAAGACGGCGCTGCTCGATGCGCGCTCGATCCTCGGCCCATTCGGCGCCGACATGATGGAGTCCGCCGTGAGCTGGCTCGACCAGGGCATCCAGAAGGTCCTCGTCGTGGCAGAGTCCAGTGAAGAGGCGGCACTCGAGAAGGTCGCGACTGCGGTCTCGGAGCTCCCGGCGACTCGCGTGGTGCTGCGCATTCCAGTGGACGTGAGCGCGCTCGTCGCGGCGGAGTCCAACTTTGCCGTCCAGTTGCACGACAAGATCAAGCGATTGGCAGCGTGCGCCTCTGGCGTCGTGCTCGCGCTTCAGTCGCAGAGCTCGGGCTTGGAGACCGAAAGCGGCGACTTCGCGCTGCTGTTCAAGGCCCTGCAGAGCGTGCGCAAGGGTCTGGACGAGGGCTTCTTCTTCGCAGTGGAGTGGGTCGCCGCCAAGAGCGAGACGTTCGACCGCGCGCTTCTCGTGCCGCGCATCGCGGAGCTGCACCACAAGGGTATCCACGTCGTGGCGCCAGCGCTCTCTGTTGTCACTGAGGACGCACAGCGAGCAAGCTTCGTGGACGCCGGCCGTGCCTTCGTCAAGTGTCTGCGCTCAGACCGCCCCGACGGTCTCTTCACGACTGTGGTGGCCGACGAAGGCGGCGTCGCGCTCGGCCTCGTGTACTCGAGTGAAGAGAGCGTGCTGTCCGCCATTGAGAGCTGCCGCGGGGTCTACTACTCGCGCTCGCGCCAGGGACTGTGGAAGAAGGGCGAGAGCAGCGGCAACTTCCAGGCGCTCATCCAGCTGGATGTGGACTGCGACAGCGACGCTCTGCGCTTCACGGTGGAGCAGACGGGCGCCGGTTTCTGCCACCTGAACACGCGCACGTGCTGGGGCGAGGCCGGCGGGCTTCAGCACCTTCAGTCGATGCTCATCAGCCGCCTGCAGGACGCGCCCGAGGGCTCGTACACCAAGCGCCTGTTTAACGATCCGGTGCTGCTGCGCAACAAGCTCGTGGAGGAGGCGCAGGAGCTCGCTGAGGCCGAGACTGTCCCGGACGTTGCGGGCGAGGCCGCCGACGTCATGTACTTCGCCATGGTGCGCTGCGTCGCCGCCGGTGCGACGCTCAAGGACATCGAGGTGCGTCTAAACATGCTATCCCGTGTTGTGTGCTGCCTCTGTTGCTGATCGACTGACTTGTTTCTTCGTGTTCATTCCTGCAGAGCTTCCTGGACAAGCGCGCTTTGAAGGTGAAGCGCCGCCCGGGCAACTCCAAGGCCTACCGCATCGACGCCGCCGCTGAGATCCTCAGCAAGAAAGAATAGGCTGGGGGGACGAACGTTAATCCAATAGCGATCGCCAACATGTCTTGATAGAGTAACAAAGAGACGCCTCTGCTTTCTGTTCTGTGGGTTCGCAGAGCAAGCGAGAACGCGCGCGTGTTCACGTAGTATGCTTCTCTTTATTATCTGTTTTTTTCTGGTGTTTTCGTTGCTTCTCCCTCTCATGTGCTCTGGTTGACGGACTCGCGCAGGACTGTAGCTCCTCGATGTCGGAGCTCATGTATCACCGCCTTCGTCACCTGCCGTCACTCCCTCTTTCACCCGGTGATTTCTGAATGAGTCGATCGATCGTTTATTCGTCGTCCTCCTCTTCCTCATCATCGTCGTCGCTCTTGAACTGGCTCCAGTCGATGTGGTGATACAAGCGCTGTTAATTTTTGCATTTGCATACGAGAAAGTATCGTTCATGCGACCGAGAACAGCACCACCAGAATGGGACCGCAACATGAGCAGATACAGACACAGAGAGAGATTCGTTAGAGACACTACTCACGAGCGCATCCAACACACAGATACACACAGTGTAGAAAGGCATGCATATAGTGCACGTACGCCGCGGTTGGACGACTCCCAGATGGCGTTGGTGACGCCGCCGTAGACGCTCTCAACGACCACGGCGGCGATGAGGATCGTGCCGACGTAGGTGACGTTGTTCTTCATGAAGACCTGGTAGGCGTTCTCGAGCGCGCCCGGGCCGTTCACGGAGGAGCGCTTGGTGGACGCCATGCGGGCGCCCTTCACGGCGGCTTGGCGGATCGTGCGGGCCAACATGTTGATCGTCGGGCGTGCTGGTGGTTTGCGTTTCTCGTCTCGCGTGTGTGAGGCCGGCCGGCGACTTCCTCACCACCGCCGAACGCTGGGCCACGGGGCGAGGGGAACTCAAAACAACATTTTTTCGAAAGTAGTATGGTAATTTGTATGAAAAGGTCTCATTGCTGGAGAGTGGGTAAATGGGTTTGTGAGCCAGCAAACCCGCTCGACTACGAGAGACTTTTCGTATTGATTATATTCATAAATCTAAATGGGCCGCTGTCCCGACTATCCCGCGTGACGACACTTTTGTCCCTTGCGTCCCTTATTTGCAAGCGGATCCCCCTCCACACAGCGCCACGCCGCGTCCGCTTTCCGCCTCCTCTTTCTTCCACTCCTCCAATACAAACTCCAAGCTTAATAGTCCGGAAAAATGGGGGCTCATGGGCGATCCTCGCTCCAGTGACAAAGAGAAAAACCCTTCTAATAATTAGGGCACGCGAAGCGATCACTTGATCGAAAGGAACGAGCTCTACGAGGCGCATTCAGTCGCTCGCTCGTGCGGCCATGGCGATGAATGTTACAGAGAAGGAGTCGCTGTCGCAGGAAACACTCGTAGCAGTTCGAGAGGAAGAGGCGGCGTCTCCTCCGTCGACACGCACAGTACGAGCAGTCGGAAAGAAAGCGATTGTTATTGACGACCTGGTGCCGCCATCGGACACGTCGTGTTCGCCACCGTCGCCGTCATCTTCTCCACCGTCGCCATTACCAGCACAACCAGTAGCACCAGCACCAGCTGTGCCAACGACAGCAAGCGACCGCCCGCGATTGAAAGTGGTGATCCCGCCTGTGCCGCCGTTTCTTCATGAAGTGGACAAGCGCAACGAGCGCCAGCGAGGGCGACTCATGCACCTCAGTGGCGATGACGGAGATACTGAAGCAACACAGCAGCTAAATGGCGACGACGATTCCGATTTCAGAACCCCCGAGAAGCAGCAGCCGCAGCAGACGTTCAAGCGCAAGTCGCGAGGCGGCGACCTCGACGACGCGGAGACGGGCCTGCTCTTCCACGAGAGCGAGTACAGGATGAGCCAGATCACGCCGCCGCCATCCGAGCGCATGCTCGACTACAAGAACCCGCCGCTGCCGCCACGCAAGACGAAGAAGCGCCGGCGGATCGAGCGACCGGTGAACCCGATCACAGGTCGGATGACGTTCACGGCGCTACCGCTGCCGAGACTCTCGCTAGGGTCTGAGACCAGCAGTAGCAGCGGCTTCTCGATGCCGTCGCCCCCGATGCTGGACACGCCACCCGGCTCGCCCGTGCGGATGTCGTCTGTGTTCCGGTCCCTCGCTGACGAGTTCGCCGCCGTACAAGACACACCTCCGCTGCGGACGCTGCGCCCGCCGCCGCGGATCACGAGAGCCGCGCGTCAGTGCACACCGCCGATCTCGAGTCGGACGCGATCTGCGATCCAGACACCGACGACGACGATGGTGCTGCGCTCGCGGCAGCTCAACCCGTCCAAGTCGTGAAGAGTTTGACCGCAAGCCGCGTAGAAGTTTTATTTAAGTGAAGAAGAGAGCGGGAGCGAGCAGTCGAAGGAAGGCGTGCAGTTCCTGCGTGTGTATGTGAATGGTGGGTGGCGTGTAGACAGACAGACAGAAGATCTTACTCACTGTGGCTCTTGGAGCTCCTCGGTGTCCTCCATATTGGCGAAAGAAATCAAACATCTTGGCTTTTGTATTCGAAAGTGATCAATTTGAGCGTTTGAAAAAGCGAAGAAGGAAAATGCACGATGTCACTATTTTCAAATCAGGATTCGTTTGAGTGCCGTTGTGTGCTTTTTAGTGACGTGTCGATTCCACCAAGTCGGCCAGTCATTTCAGCAACTTTGAAGCCAACAAGCAGGAAGCAATCATGAAGGTGCTGATGATCAACGAGGGCGCGCTGAGCGACTACGAGGTCTTCGAGCTCATGAAGGAGCGCAAGGACGGCCGCCTGCACAAGTCGGCCAACGTCGCGTACGCCGAGCGCAACTGGATGGACCACAAGGTGCTCAAGTTCCTCTCGCAGACGCACTCCAAGTGCGCGCAGCTGGACGCCGAGCGTATCAAGCAGTTCCTGCGCGAGGTGGAGAAGGCGGCGATCCCGCTCACGCCCGCCGAGAAGCTTCAGTTCATCAACCACGTACCCGTGGAGCTCGTGGACGTGCACTTGATCATCGAGGACTGTGCGGGGCGCTTTTCGGAGGCACAGATCGAAGAGCTCATTCAGATCGTCGAGCAGACGCTCGCAGTCAAGCAGGAGGACGAAAACACGACGGACGAGAGCGCCGAGCAGGACGAGTGAAATAGATGGTAGTGCAGAAAGTATTAGACGCGACATGATCACGCGAGTGAGCGGCGTGTGCGATAACTCAAGAAAGTGTATATTTGATTGAAAACTGTGGTGTGAGTGCTGCTGGAAATGGATGTCGTCGCTTTGCTGACGCTGAGTGTCTATCTGTCTAGCTGCATCTGTACGCTTGTCTTTCGGATCGAAATGCATCAACTCGGTCGTGTGTGTGCGTGCAACTGCTCATGTGCTCAAGTCTAGTGCTTCTCTGCCAATCATGTCTACGGCTTACGAGCTGTTGTTGCGTGCGGACTGGACAGCGGAGCGCGCTTCAGGAAACATACCGACGTACTCCTGCGACGACAGATACCGGACACTGATCTGTCTCTGGTTGAACCAGCGCCCGTGGAGAACCTTGGACGCTTGCACTGCGCTCCCCAAGTTGTCAAACAGCACGTACACGAGCCCACCCTCTTTTTCCTTCTCGACGTAGCAGTGGAGCACGATGCCGTACGAGCCGCACTCCTCTTCGACGTCCTGCTTGATCTCCAAATGCCACTCCGGATTACCCGATCGCTTCTCCGCGACAACATCAAACATGTTCTTGATCACGAAACAGAACGACTCCGTGCCTTCGATCTGCACAGA
Source organism: Globisporangium alternatum (assembly GCA_023334315.1). NCBI lineage: Eukaryota > Oomycota > Peronosporomycetes > Pythiales > Pythiaceae > Globisporangium > Globisporangium alternatum. Next base: position 24,429 of record JAASGT010000134.1, on the reverse strand, counting down.
CGCCAATGCGGCGGCTCGCTCAGCATATTGCGCCAATGCCGGGTTCACAACTGCTGGCGCAGGTGCTGGAATGGTGTTCATAGCGCCAGTGTACGGCACAGGCGTCGGTAGAGCGGTTGGGAAGATGTTCTTGCCGCTGGCGAGTTTCGCCATGAGTGCCGACCGCGAATGAGAGTTCATGCTCAATCCTGTGCCTTCGTCATCTTCCAGCTTCCAGCTGCCACCTCCGCTCGAATGGTGGTCACCGCCGGCACCGTGACTGCCACCGGGATGTTCCTTCACAGTTCCTAGCTTCAGGTAGTTACCAGCAAGCTCCAAGCCGTTGCCTTTCGATAATGCGAGGTTCGCTTCTTGCGGTGCGCTGAACTGAATGAATCCAAACCCCTTCGACCGCCCGATCTCGTCTCTGTTGATGGTCACCGACACAACTTCGCCAAATGACTGGAACACGCAGCGCAAGTCGTCTTCCGTGATGTTCGTGTGCAAGTTGCCACAATAAATACGGCTCGCTGCCGAATGCGAAGCTCCCGAGTACCCATCACCGACTCCCAAGCCGCCAATCGCACCAGCGAGTCCGCCAGCTCCAGCCGCCGCAGCGTTGTTCATCACGGAGTCCTTTTTCGCCGCGAAGTTCTTTTCAGCTTCCGACGCCTTGATCATGATCGGGAAGACTTGGAAATCTGGAATTTGACCGTTTAGTATCAAGACCTTCGGCACATCTTCCAAATTCGACATTTCAACGTACGCAAAGCCCTTGGACCGGTTCGTGAACTTGTCTCGGATCAAGAGCACATGTTCGATCTTGCCAACCTTGCCAAAGAACTTCTCCAGATCCCGTTCCCGCACCTTCTGCGTCAGTTGGCCTACAAACACAGTACGGTGATCTCGAGTGAGTTCCATGAGTTCGCGCTGCTTTGCACGCTCCGCGCGGTCCGCCGATGTGCTTCGTGGACGCGGCTCCTTCTCGGCCGATTTGCTTCTGCTTCTTCTCTTGCGGTCTCCACGTGGGCTGCGACTGCGACTTCTGCGTGAGCGACGCGATCCTCGGCGGCGGTTCGACGAGCGGGATCGCGAGCGTCTCGAGGAGCGACGGTGCGAAGAGCGCGATCTGGAGTGGCGGCGGCGGTCTCGACCACTGCGTCGACTGCTGCCGCGTCGTGGGGAGCGTGAACGCGACTTACTTCGCGACGTGGGAGAGCGCGAGCGACGGCTCTCCTTGCGCGAGTCGCCGTGCTCGCTGTCCTTGTCCGTGGATTTGCTGTTGTCGCCGTTTTCATTTGAGGTTGGGTCGCTTTCCTCGATCTTGGACTGCGCACACAAGTCAAAGCATGCAATAAGAGAGTTAGTGACGCAATTCCACTTGATTGCAGCCAACAGAATGAGCCATAACAAGAGAAGACGCACCATCTGCGCGGCCTTGATGCCGGCCTCCAGCAGCGAGTCGATGTCTTCGTCCGCCATATGCGCTTGCGTTATTTCTTGTTGCTTGTGGCTCTCGAATGGATTCCGTCGGCCGCTCTTTCGTTCGGCGCAATGAATCGTTGCAGCAGGCAAAGTGCAACGAGTCGAAAATGAATTGAGTCGAAAATGAATTGTCAATCTTGGCAACAAAGCATGCGCTTTTTGTGACTTTCACACACATTACGAGAACGTGAGAATGGAGCAATTCCGCACGGAGGGGAACGCGCTCTTCAGCGCCAAGCAGTACGCGCAGGCGATCGCCAAGTACTCAGAGGGACTCGAGATCAAGACCCCGAGCGGTAGCTCTGCCGCAGAGAAAGACGCACTCGATGCCCAACGCGTGCTGCTCTGGAGTAACCGCGCCATGTGCCATCTGCAGCTGAACCAGTTTGACGACGCGGCGGCAGACTGCTCCAAGGCGCTCGAGAAGGACCCGAAGAACGAGAAGGCGCGCTACCGACGCGCGCAGGCGTACGTGGGGCTGGGCAACTTTGTGCAGGCGTTCACGGACGTCCGCCTCGTGCTGCAGATGAACTCGGCGAACAAAGCGGCAGTCGCGCTCGCGAGAAAGATCAAGGACACCGTGCAGGACGACGTGCATGGACTGCAGAAGGCGCTGGAGAGCATCACGAGCGGCACGGAGAACGGCGCCAAGGCGCTCAAGGAGCAGCAGCCGAAGACTGAAGAAGCGCTCAAGTTTCTCGAGATGAAGTGTTTCTCGGATCTCGCGAGTCTCCCGCGAGAGCTGGAGAACAAAGGAGGTCTGGTTGTGCTGTGGCGTGTCGTCAAGTTGCTGCTGGAGATGCAGAGCGACAACAAGCAAGAGGAATCGACGCAGACCGCGGTGCTTTCGGTGCTGGCGCATGTCATTGGACTACTGTCGATTGTGGCGTCCGCTTCAATGGAACTCGCTGCACTCGTGTACCAGCGCAGTGGGCCGTCCGTGTTCCACAGCCTCATTGAGCTTCTGCACGCCCAAGTTGCGCTAGAGTACAGCGGTGACAACTCCCCATCAGCTCGCGTGATGATGTCACTCACCGGCCGGAAAGCGATCGTCAAGCTCTGCGCGTTCCTCTTCAAGCACCTGATGCTGACCTCGGACGACGACCAAGAGATCCGACGCGTGCTGGGCGGCATCCTCGACGGACTTCGCAGCCAGGAGCTGGACTTGCAGATCAGCTCGCTCGATGGCTTGCTGCACTTTATTTCAACTGCTGCGATTGGCGCTTCGACGGGGGCAAAGCAGGCCGACGACTCGACGTTCAAGCAAAAGACGCAGCATTTTGCAAACCTCGCTCACGAAATGGGTATCTTCTCGCTTTTCCACACCAAGGCTGCGAGTGCACTGCATGTGGAGACGCAGGCATCCCAGGCTTCCAAGGAGATCCTGTTGAGCCGTCTGCCGTTGGTTTTTACGCAGTGTCTGTCGCAGTTCGAAGGCAACGACTCGCTCTTGAAGAAGTTGGTCCGCGAATACTGCGTCGCCCCAGTGCTCGTGGCGAGTCCAAAGGATCGCAACCAAGTGGAGCTTGCCTCGGCTTCGTGTTTGCTGCTGTCCGCGCTCTTCCTATCCAACTCAAAGCTCGCTCTCTGGGCGGTCCAGCAGACTGGTAACGACGGTACGCTCTTCCTCTCGCGCATTTACGACTTCCTCGCTGCATCTAGAACTTTTGACGACAAGCGCGAGCGCACACGCCAGTTCCAGGAGATCTGGGTGGACTGTGTGGCCAGCGTCTGCGGTGTCGAGAACGGAACGACGTGTGTTCCTCCAGTACTGCGTGTTGAGATCTTCAAGATGCTCAAGTCTGCCATGGATGACGAAGATCTCGTCCTGAAGGCAAGTGCGCTGAGCATCCAGGTGAAGATTTCCATCGTTGAGAAGACCCTGGAGCTGGAAACCGTGGATGGTCAGCTTGTGCTCGACAATATCTTTGACGTCCTGGAACGCGCGCACGCGTTTGAGACCAAGACGATTGATCGCCAGATGTTCTGGAGTGGCGCGTCTCCGAAAGAGCGAGGCATCGAAGCGCTGTCATACATGATCACGATGACATCCGTGAAAGACGCATTCGTGAAGCGTCCGCAGGCTGTCACGAGTGTCTTTAAGGTCGACTTTCCGGCGTCCAAGTCGAGCTCTAGCGACCACCACGCGCACGTCGGCTACCGCTCGAACGTCTACTACGGCATCGGCTACATCCTCCACCACGTGCTCACGTCCGAGTCTGCGCTGAAGAAGAAGCAGATGGATGGCATGGAGATGACCGCTGAGCAGTACGAAGAGCTCCAGAAGGCGCTCAAGCAGAAATCCGCACTGGAAGACGGCGATTCACCCGAGAAGGTGCAGTCGCGCGTGAAGAAGCTGGCGAAGTCTCGTGATGTGCTCACGACGCTGGTGCAGCTGCTCAAGTATTCCACGACCAAGTCCCAAAATGTGGTGGAGATGGCGGTGCTGAGCGCGCTGCACGCTGCAGAGGTGGCGGAAATCCGCGGCAGCTTAGTCCAGTGTGGCGTCTTCCAGTCGCTGATCCCTCTGTCGATGCACTACTCCGGCTCGCTCGACTCGTCGAAGGATGCCGGTAAGAAGAAACCACTTGCGAAGCAGCAGCACGGGACCAAGATCTCGAATGCGGCAGGTCAGGCGATTGCGAAGATCCTGATCAGCACGAACCCGAACCTGATCTCGACCTCGTCTTTGTTCTCGTCGATCCGACCACTGCTCGACCTGTGTAAGGGTGAGACACAGTTGCTCCAGTTCGAGGCGCTCATGGCGCTCACAAACATCGCGAGCGTGTCGGACGAGACGAAGAACCGCATCGTCACAGAGCCGCAGGGTTTGGCGACGCTGCAGTACTTGCAGTTCTCGGAGCACGAGCTGGTGCGTCGCGCTGCGACAGAAGGGATCTGCAACTTGCTGCCGAACGAAGAAGTGATCGAGAAGATCTTTATGAACGAAGAAAAGATTCGTCTCTGGTTGGCGTTCGCGTCGGTCGAAGAAGAAGAGGAGGATTTCGAGACTGCGCGCGCTGCAGGCGGAGCTCTGGCGATGGTGTCGCAGGTTCCGCAGGTGAGCTGGTTGCTGATGAAGCACGGCGGGTTGCAGGCGTTCACGCGCGTGATCGAGGTGTCCAAGCATGACGAGTCGCTGCACCGCGCATTCTTCGCGATGGAGAACATGCTGGAGGCGCTCAAGAACTCGACCAGCAGCGACAGCGAGGAGCGAATTCAGGAGAAGCAGGAGTTCCTCGAAGAGATTAAGCGCCACCAAGCTGTCCTCGTGAAGCGACTGAAGGAGCTGGTGCCCAAGAGCGGCGCAGCCTCAACTCCAGTCAACGATGCGGCGCAGTCTCTGCTTGGTTCGCTGCTCAAGGCGCTTAGCTGAGGTGAGAGGTTGTATGGTGGACTTGTAGGTGCTCTGTGGGTCCCAACTTTTAAGCAAAGACACACGAATAATTTTGGAACAGCATGAAGAAAGAATATGAACTACTATGAAGGAAATCTATCGCCCTCCTAATGATCGAGTTTGCTTGCGGACGGAGAGATCGCAGCGCCGTACACGGTCACGACGCAGTAGATTGTGCTGTTCTCCCACAGCACCGTGCAGTAGCCGTCGAGCGTCGGGTCCCAGAAGCACGACGCAGCGGTGGACATGCCAGCGCCCGTCTTCTGCATAATCAGACACGTGACCGCGTACTTGAAGGGCTTGTTGAGGTTCTGCAGCCCCGTGAGCACGGTCGCGACCAGCGTGTTGGACCAGTCCAGCACCTTCTTGCGGTTGTACACCGTATCCTTCAGAGCTGACTCGATCGCCTGGTACGTGACAATGAAGTACAACGATTCAGTGAGCATGAGGAGAACAATAATCGGCGATCGAGCGACAAGATCAAGATTGCATGCTCGACCGACCGTCTTTGCGATCGGCAGCACGTCTTCCTGGGAGAACTCGCTCTGTGTTGTAGCAGCCAGTCACAGCAGAGCATCAGTGCTGTAATCTCGTAGTATTGAGTGCTAGTGCTGCTGGTTAGCAACACATAGAGCGAAGGTATTCCATTCGCATGCGTACCTCTGCAGTGTCCATGGCTTGGCGATGAATGTCAATGTGAGTGTGCGTCCTTTCGAGGCCTTTTGCAGATCCTGGATTCCTTTTTTACGCACTTCGACTACAAACAATCCGTAATTACGTCTTCCATGTCCTCGTCAAAAGCTTGAGTGAAAAGTGCCTCCGGTGTACAAATTTGATCCGTGAGGTGAAAATGTGGCGGCAGAACACTTTGATAGAGGCGCGAAAGCAGCCGCCGATCGACCATCCCTCACGAGCGCGTCTGTGTCTATTAGACAGCGACTGTGAGCCCTACAACCAGCCAGCAGCCAAGCACAAGGAGACCCACAAGATACCAGCAGCATGAGCGACGACTCGATCGCCGTGCAGCGCCTGCGCCAGGAGCGCAAGAACTGGCGCCGCGACCACCCGGCGGGCTTCTGGGCGCGCCCCGTGTCCAGCGACGACGGCTCGCTCAACCTCATGGTGTGGCAGGCGGGCATCCCAGGCAAGGCCGGCACGGACTGGGAGGGCGGCGTGTACAAGATGTCGCTCACGTTCTCGGAGGACTACCCGAGCAAGCCACCGCTCGTCAAGTTCGTGCCGCCGCTCTATCACCCGAATGTGTACCCGTCCGGCACGGTCTGCCTCAGCATCCTCAACGAAGACAAGGACTGGAAGCCGAGCGTGACGATCAAGCAGATCCTCAAGGGCGTGCAGGACTTATTAGATGCGCCCAACATGGGCGACCCGGCGCAGCGAGAGCCCTACATGGACCTCAAGAACGACCCCGAGTTATATAAGCGCAAGGTGCGGCAATTGGCGCTCAAGAACCGAGAAGCATAGGACGCGCACGATGCAGCGAGTGAGCGGCAAGAGCGGATTTCTTTCAAGACAGAGTACGACTCGGGGGCTGTCGCCAGAGCGCAAGCAATTGCAAGGGTGCTGGGGGATGAGCGTCTTTCTGCCAACACGCTTGGAGCTCGAACTCTTCTGCGCTGCGCTGCTCTCACGGTAATCTGAAGAATGCGAATGATGAGATTTTCCACATGCAGTTGTGTGTGATGACCGATCGGTGTGTTACGTATTCGTCTGTTTGTCTGTTGAAGTAGCAAGATGGGCTTCGATTTCGCTGGTGATCTCTTCTCTGCGTGGTGTGTCCAGGGAGACATGCAAGGCGAGGCGCCTGTGTCGACTGAGTTTTTGAAACATACCCACTCAAACAACCACCAAGCGTGATCTGGGCTCGTGGGGGATCTGCTGACTCGTTGAAGGCGAGTTGAGTTCGCGCTCCATTGATTCTCACGGACTTCTGCACGACCAATGCAAGCGTCGGGCTTGGCCGCTTTGAGACAGGAAGCTGTGGCGCTACAGCAAACAAGGGGTCAACGAGTACCAGCAGGATCAGGCAATCGCGTATGCGCGAAGCAGATCAACACGAGCGCCACGCTGATAGAAGGGGAGAAATGCTGTATTCGTCTTGATTTTTTGTTGTTCCTGTTTCTTTTTTTCTCATTTTTCTCTTGAGATGCTGGACGGAAGCTCTTTGCTGCTTCGCGAGCATCGAGCGAAAGAGCCATGATTAGGAGCCTAAGCTGTTCGCTTTTCGGCCCTGAATCCTTTGGCTGACGCTTAGTCCTTCTTGAGCTGGAACACCTCCTTCGTGACACCCGAAGCTGTGATCGTGAAGATCTCAACGCTGTCGCCTGTGTAAATATCTCTCTGTTCATATCAGACCAGTCGTAAAAACAGTGAGCACAGATTTAACCTCCATTATAGGATTTGAGGGTAGCAGACAGGTTACATACCTCTCCAGCAGTCACGAAGGCGTCCTTCATGATCTCCTTGGTCTGTTGAACACACCCACGAGCACGAGCACATCACAATCAATTAGATCCACTTCAACCCCAGCAAACATCTCACAGCATATACACGTACCTCCTGGATGGAGAACTCCTTCTTCGGGTCGGTTCGCGAGTTGTGCTCGACCAAGTTGTCCAGCAACGGGATCATGAGCTGCTGGCCCGAGCCCTGCGCCGCGCGCGTGACCTTGTCGTACGAGCCGATGGCGTCGTACGTGTACACGGCGCCCTTGCCTTCCTCGTCGATGCCACACAGGATGCAGAACGCGTAGTACGGGAAAAAGCGACGCGAGTAGAGCGTGTTCATGAGCAGCTGCGCCATGCTGTCCGTCGACGGCGTGACGCCGTTGTCGTGCTCGTACATCTGCGCGCGGATCTTGAGCACGCCGCGCAGCTGGATCACGTCGTTGTGCGAGCCCGGGGACGCGAGCAGCGTGGTCGGCGTCAGGTGCGCGATCTTGGACTCGTCGCGGCTGAGGATGCTGTAGCCCGTGCTCAAGCGCGTGTCGGCCGCGACGACGACGAAGTCCTTGCCGGCGATGGCGAGCGTGGTGCCGCCGTTGAAATCGTACGGCTGCCAGTTCGCGTGCTCGTGCGTGGCGGCCTGCACGGGGTCGGCCAGGTCGAGCGACGCATTGCCGGCGGTGGTCCACGCCACGGCCGTAGGCTTGCTGCTGTTGTTACCGCGCATCATGTTGGGGAGATAGATAGACGGAGAGGGGAAGTGGCGACGTTGGCGCTTGGACGTCGTGAAGAAATCTTGGATGAAGAAATCTTTTGAGGGGGAGGCTTGCTGCAATCACACTAACAGTGCGCCGACGGATATCACCAAAATAAAGCACTTTACGCAGTTTTACTTTGTACCTATTTTGTAGGGTAAATAGGTTTTTAGGACTTGCTTTCCTTCTTAATACTGCTATCACAACTCTTTAACGTCACCCATCCACAAACACTTTGCTCTCTTTATCTTGGCATTTGTGTGTGATTCATCAATTCATCTTGCGGAGAGGTTGAAAACCCTCTAAACCTGTCCACAAGCTGATTCTATCAGTTGTGCTTGAGTGTTGTAAACGGGTGCTAGAAAGAGCTTGCGGTTGAAACATCTTATATCTTCGTATCCTGAGCAATCTGTTTCGTATTATAAATATTCCTTCTTGAAAACCAGATCTATACAAGAATCAGAATTAAACTAGACTCGATTATGCAAATCTCGAAATTTGATTAGCAGACTCGCATTTATTCTGTGAATGTATCCAACAGTTTACCGAACAGTTTTCATGAAATCAAGCGATTGATGAAATGCTTCAGCGTGACAGCAGAGGGCGATGAAACATAATCTCACTGCCCTACAAGCTCTGCGATCAGAATCGAGGTATCGTAACGCTGCTCATGGCGGTCTACAACTCGTTCGCTTCTTGCGCAAACTGGCGCAGCTTCTCCACCACATGTGTCATGTCCACTCGCTTTGCGGGATCCGTCGCGCACATCGCTTCAATGAGTTGCCACTGCTCGATACTGACACTCTTTGGCTTGGAAGGCAGGCGATTGGCGCTCTTGAACACGCGTGCGACGTCCTTCGACACATTCTTCCATGGATCACCACCGGTCAGCGCGAACAGAATGCGTACTCCGAGCATGTAGACGTCGGTCGCATTCGTCGGTGCTGGGCCCTTGGTTTTCTGACATTCCGGAGGCAGCATGTCAGCCTCCCAAGCGCTTAGGTTGCACTCATAAATGAGCTTTTGCTGGTGCAATAACTCCACTCCGAGCCCAATGACGAGCATTCTGCGCCAAAAGTCTCGCGGTCGTAGCTCTTGAGTGGCAGAAATGCTCTCGAGGTGTTCGTTCACGTAATCCTTGATTTCTTTGCGTGCGTCAGGCTTCGCTATCAGTCGAATGGACCACTTGTGTTTCATGCCGCTCTCCCAATTCCGAACAAAGCAGTTGTAGTCGTGCACGGGCTCGAACGAAGTCTCAAACCTGTAGATGATCTCGTGGAACGCGTTGATCTCGTCGAGACAGCGAAAGCTCATAAAGATCCGCTGCTCCGTAGTCATCGCCTTGTACTCGAGCATCCACGTCCAAATGTGAATCACCACGAGCGCAAACGTGAACTTGCTCGTTGTGGTGTTTTGCGTCTTCCCACTTTGGATTTGGCGCAAAATGCGCTCGAGATGCTCCACGAGCCCCTCGCATACACTTGTGGCGTCGTGCAGCAGCGGACAGAGCTCCATCATGCGTCTCAGCCACGTCATAGGGGATTCTTCAAGCGTCATAGGGGATCCATCAAGCGGCAGGTCCTGCACGACTGCCTGCCACACTGGCGCTGTTGGACTCGAGGCGAGCTGCCGACTCTCTTCGTCACTAGCGGTGGCGAAAGTGACCGCGTATCGAGTCACGAGCTCTATGAAAACGCCGGCATGTCCCAGAATGACAGCACTATGCAGCGGCGTCTTGCACGTGAGAGCCTTTGCATCGATAGGGACGCCCCGATCGATCATGAAGCGCACAAGCTCGACGGACACTGCCTGCACCGCAGCGTGCAGAGGTGTGTTGTTCGCTGACGAGGTGATGTTGACTGGCGCACCATGCTCGACGAGCATCTCCAGCGTCGAGACTTGGGTAAATCGCGAGATGGCGAACATGACAGATTCGCCAGACTTGCTGAGCAGTGTGACGTCCGCTCCACCCGCGACCAGCGCTTCCACCGCGGCCGGATCTCGCAAACCAACAACATTGAACAGTGGTGATCTCCCAAGCTGATCCGCCGCATTGACATCGGCGCCATGCTCGAGCAGCAGCTTCACTACGTCGCCACTGATCGCGAAATGCAGCGCTGTCTTCTCGCAAGCGTCCCTCGCGCGAACATCTGCGCCATTTTCAAGCAGCAACTTGGTGAGTGTGGCGTCAGTCAACTTTGCAGCAGCAAAAAGCGGCGTCTCGTTCTTGTTGTTGCATGCATTGACGTCTGCACCATATTCGATCAGTAACTTGACGACTCTGGCATTGCTGGACTTTGCAGCGGCGAACAGCGGCGTCTTGTTCTTCGTGTTGCGCGCGTTGACGTCCGCGCCATTCTCGAGCAAGAAGGTGGTAACGGCGACATTCTTCACGTAGAAGAGCGGTGTTTCCTTACTCTCGTAGCTTGCGTCCACATTGGCGATGCGGCCGCTTGCAAGCAACTCTTGAAGATCCGACAGCGCGTTCTCTTTCACAGCGACAAAGAGCTCCAATTTTCTTGCGGCTTCTCGCTCACGAGCCTTGCTTTTACTGTTGCCCATCGCTTGATGGAGTGAATGGACGGCGATGCGCGTGCCTGGGCGTGAATTGGCAAATGAAGAGCTCTTCGGTGTGTGCTCGCCAACACAGATTAAAGAATGGATATGTCAGAGCCGTATGTATCCACTACCAACTCTATTAGTTTATAGCTGATCCCAAAGATCCTGCGTCAAATGAGCGCATCCCCCTCTGAAGGAAACCCTTGTGGACCATTACTCTCAGCATATCAACCGAGTTGCTGGATGCCGCTCACAAAGCAGTGTAGTAACCACACTCTCAAGTCTGATCAGCAGCAGCCAGCACACGTATTACACCAATCTCACGCACCACTTGATAATCATTAACAAAGTGGCTGCAGCTATGCATGGTACACGCGCTGCTCAAGCCATCGCGCATCTTAGTCTTCGACAAAACGCTTTCGGCCCTGGACAGAGTGAATGAAGCGAAGTTCTAGCAGTGCTGGAGGGCTTGTTTGCGCAGTTGACAGTGTTCTTGATCCTGCGTCGTCTGGACCAGATGCTGCGCCTTGACAAGATCATGGTACTTAGAGAGGGCAAGTTGCTGGAGTTCGGCTCGGCGGTGGAGCTGCCAGGTGATCCGAACAGTGCATTCTACGAGTTTCTCGAGACGACCTTGCTGGCGTACTTGAGTTCTGCTCGTTCATGTAGGCCAATCAAGCTTGGTGGAATGCGTTTGTTCAGCTTTAGCTTTAGGTGAACTCAAAGCTACAGCTCAAAGCTTGTGAAAAAGTACACGTGAAAAAGATACAATGTTTTAAGCACTTTATGAATAAAAAGTGGCGAAATCTTGATTGGGCCTTAATATAGCAATCTCGATACAAACGAACAAGCCAAGATTTCGCCACTTTTTTGAAACGAAAAAAAGTGGCGAATTTTGACTTGCGCTTATAATAGCGATTTCACACAAACGAGGAAGCCAAGATTTCGCCACCTAGTAATCATTTTTGTATGGAAACGTCCGCCTCAATAGTAGTCTCTATGAAAATGTGCTTTCTTGGAAAGTGAAAATATGTTTGTTAACTTAGAGGTTACTTTGCTATGTTTGAATAAAAAGTGTAATCTTGAATAGATGTGCTTGGGAAATCAATGCCTGAAATTGACATTGTATTTTTGCTAAACAAAGCATTTTTCATAAAAAGTGCTTTAATGTTGTTTGTGGCCGGTTCAAGAGCTTGTCTTTTTGAACCGGACCGTGCGGCCAGATTGAACATGCATGCGTTGCCCGTCTCGTCAACATGGGAAACTGACACACAACCAAAAGTGAGTGTGACAGATCAGTGCAACGATGGACGTGGACGCGATCGAAGAAGCCTTCCTGCGCGGCGAGTGGGGCGTCGCGCTCGCGCAGAGCAAGGAGCAGCTCGCACACAGCATCGTGGAGGTGCGCTCTTTGTTGTTGCTGTTTATTGTGGTGTGAATGTAAGCTGCTGTAGCTCACGAGCTCTCTTTCTTCGTGCTCAGATCCGACAACGCGCACAAGATGCCGAGAAGTTCGCCATGAACGCCGATGAGTGCGTGCATTCCTTGCATAGCTGCTACTGGATGTGCCGCTAGTTATCTGACTATTTGTCTGCGTGTGTGATGCGTATGAGTAGAGAACGGTTGCTGTCCGTGTACTTGCAGTCCGTTTTTGAGCTGGAGAAGTACGACGAGGTGGAGACTGCGAGCGTGATCGTGCAATCGTTCGAACCGCTGTCGTTTGAAGTGTCGATCCAGTGGTGCGATTAGCATTCACGTGCATTGCATCTCGTTGCTGCTAGTCTGCTCCTGATGCTCATTGCGATTTGATGTATGTTGTTGTGAACAGGATCAAGTTTCTACTTGCGATGAACCGACCCGAGGCAGCTTCCGAGAAGACCAGTGCTCTGAAAGCGCATTACCAGCAGCTGCTTCTCGCTGACTCACAGAATGACCAGTTGCTGCAACGGGAGCTCGAGTACAAGCGCATCTTTGACGTGCTGGTGTTCCAGATCCTGCTGCCGTCCGAGAGTGTCGCCTCGGTGCGGAAGACCATTTACTCAGACGACGTGCTCGACGAAGTATCCAAGCAGGTGCGACTTCTATCATGACTACTTGTTGCGACTATGCAGCTCGAATGAGACGTAGTGATTGTGTTGTATGCGCATTCCGTTTTGCAGCAACTGCTGGAGCGCGTGGACGCTTTTGTGGACGAGCACGCGCGTGCTACTGCTGCGTCAGGGTTGCGACCTGCTGTGGCAGACAGAAACGAACATACGCAATCTTCTTCCGGTGTTTTGTCACATGCGTATGCAAGCGCCTCACACACCACCACACAGAGCAACAACACATTGAAGCAGCCGCAGCAGGACGACGACGCCAGTACCTACGTGATGATCGGCGGCACTGCGCTGGCGCTGACGTTCGCTGCGCTGGGCGCAATTCGATACAAAGACCGATTGCGCGACGCAGTCGAGGGCGTCGTGCCGGCGATCTCGAAAGGGCTCTCGGACGCCAAGTACGCGCTCTTCGAGGCATAGGATCTCGTCACAGACGAGATGGTGACGTGAAGCTAGTAACAATTATCTGAAACACTGTTGGAATGAAACAATTATCTGGTAGATATGTACAGCGTTTCAAGCAGCCTCACCCACTAAGCAGCGGTTTCGAATGTCACATACACACAGTAGTACAAAAAGCCAAGTTGTGGTTGGGGTTTGTACCAGTTGACCTTCTTAACAAAGGTTTCCTCCATAACTATTCATCTACTCTGTCAAACGGTGGAAAGTGTCTGCAAAGTAGCTATTGAACGCATTTTGATAGAAACATTAACAAGGTAGACAACCGGCAGTGTTTCACACAGACAGGATTTGGTGGCTCCCGCTGAAAGTTCACAAGGCGAAAAAGCTCAAGAGAGGAGGAGGAACCTGATTAACGCCCGACGACGGCGCTCTTCTCTTCCCTTCCGCGCCAGCACCAGCATCAGCAGAGCCCTCCAGCGCTGACCTGACCCCGAAGTAATAACAGCAACCATGGAACGCGACCCGTGTCCGTTCCGTATCGTCGACGATGCCGGCGGCGGCTTCGTGCTCGGCGCCGTGTTCGGCTCGGGCTGGTACACGTTCAAGGGCGCGCGCAACTCGCCGGCGGGCCAGCGCTTCCGCGGCGCGATCTACAACGCCAAGATGCGCACGCCGGTGCTCGCGGGCGGCTTCGCCGTCTGGGGCCTGCTCTTCTCGTCCTTCGACTGCTCGTTCGAGGCGCTGCGACGAAAAGAAGATCCGTGGAACTCAATTCTCGCCGGTGCCGCCACCGGTGGCGCGCTCGCTGCGCGCGCCGGCCCTCGTGCCGCCGCCGGCCAGGCGCTGATTGGAGGAGTGCTGCTAGCGGCGATCGAAGGATTGAGCATCATGATGAACGAGTGGGCCGCGGGTCAGAACCAAACCGACGCGGATATGGGCAACCCGGAGTTAGACGAACAGAAGCTCGCGCCGCCATCCTTTTAGAGTTTATATTTTTGTGTGTGCGAAAGAGAACAGCAAGACAGCTTCCAATGGCAAGAACCCCCTCCCTCCCCACCCACGACCAGCATACTTGTTTGTGTTTCCATTGCTCCATTTAGGTCATCACGATCGTGTTGGCGGCATCCGAACGTTCGAGAATGGCAACGGAGCTCTTCGTAGCGATGGCAGCACCAGTGTTGAACGAAATCAATGGCACTACAAGAGCTCTGTGGTACAACGTCTATCTATGGAAACCACCGTAGAGGTGACATACTCTCACATAACGCACCACGAGCATTCTTGTGGAAGTCGCTACATCAAGAAGCATGCGCGTCAAGGTTGGTGACGCCTCGCCGTGTCTTTGATGCAATCAGTGTCCTTTTAAATTTTGCGCTCATTATACAACCGCCTTTGTGACTTTATATGTTTGCGCATGGAATGATGGTCATGAATGCTACTCTTGATGTCCATCTTGTTAAAGTATTATAAAAAGGTGAATATCAACCTTTTTAACCAGAGTTTGTAGGAAAATGAGGACCATGTCTATTGGCTCACTTTTATAACCCACCGTACCACACCTAAGCAAGTTTGTAAAAGCTAAGCAGGTCCTCTAATATTAGCACCGAAAAACTAGCTGACGTTGCAGTGCTGGGAATAATGGATCCCAAAACGACACGCGAAACGGATCGCCTGCGCCGCCTTTTCTCGCGCCTTTCGTCCGTCAGTTCTGCGGCGAAAGAGCTGCACTTGAGAGGCGTCTACTGCTGCTGATTGTGCTGCTTGAGCTCCCGATTGGCGCTGTCTCTCTCGTCCACTGACACGCGCAGCATCCAGCGCACCAGCAGCTCACTTGGCTGACCTCCTGAGCAGTTCACGAGGCTCGCAACGCATTGCGCTCACAGGCGAGCGCTTGTTGACAGCATACGAACACTAGCAACAGCAGTGTGAGCAAAGATGGCGGAGATCAGTTACTATGATGCCGACCTGACCGATGCGATCGAGAAGCTGAATGAGCTCATGGGCAAGCTCGCCAAGGCGCCGCCAGGGATCAAGCCCGAGGTGAGTGTTTGCAGTACTTGTTATTCAATTGAGGTGCATATGCACTTATGGCGAGTTCATCTGCTTATGTGTTTTCTGTGTAGCTGCTGTCCATGGCTGACAAGAAGATGAAGGAGACGATTGAACTGAAGAAAGGGTACCAGCTTGCGCTGCGACAAGCTGCTCGAGAAGAAGCGAAAGCGTTCCGAGAGGTGCTCATTAGCAGTCCATCTATCATTCACACATGCCAAGCACACTCACTGGTTAGCCATCTTTATTAACTCATCATGTGCGGCAACTGACAGAAATTCGAGGAGCTCTCGCATCGCGTGGAAGAGCTCACGGAGGAGGTCAAGTGGGCGAAAGCCGAGCACGAGCGCAGCGGGCTCTTTGGCGACCGGACACCGCTTGGAGGGCCCGCGAAGGGTGGCACGGGACAAATGGGCAACAAGGAGATGCTTGACAAGGCCGTGGACATCCAGAAAAAAACCGAGAAGAGCCTCGTGAGTACACAGAAGATGGTCGAGAACTCGAAGGAAGTGGCAATCGCCACGGGCGAGCAGCTCCGCGAGCAGCGACAGCAGATCGTGCAGATCACGGACGAGGTCATGCGCATGGAGGACAACCTGCAGCGCGCCGACAAGCTTATTCGCACGTTCGCGCGGCGCATGGCGACCGACCGCGTCATCCTGCTCTTCACGCTCCTCGTTTTCTGCGGCATCGCCGGCATCGTGATCTACAAGTCCGTGAACCCGAAAGACACGACGTTCTACGTACCCGACGAGGTCACACCACCCAACCCCGTGGATCTCTACAACAAGACCGTCACAGCGATCAACAGCACGATCAGCGGCTGAGCGGCAATATCTAGAGAAACAGAGACGAAGAGAGAGCCATTGTAGACTAGTGTGTCATTCCCAGCCAACCATTTTTCTATTATCTACACCACTCTAGCGATTACTCTGAGCCAGAGCTGTCGCTCCCACTTTCATCTTCAGACTCGTCGTCCTCTGAGCCGCTGCCACTCGAGTCCTCGTCACTCTCCGAGGCATCTTGTTCTTCGTCATCCTCATCATCGTCTTCCTCCTCACTATCGCCATTGAGCTCCGGAATGGATTCCCGAAGCTGATAGAGACTCTGGAGCTTCATTCGATGACCCGGCTTCTCGATCTTCATCGCGTCGAGCGCAGCCTCACTCAGACCATTCGCTAGCAGAAATGCCGCGTCGTCAAAGCCTGCGTCGTGGAGATGTGGTGCGTACTCGACCATTCCGATACTTGCGAGCCAGTTGCCGATCTGCTCCTTCCCAGACTCCTTCTGGACGTGGTCAATGAGAACTTGGCTAATCTCAGAGTGGTCGAGCTCTTTGGCTACATCCAGAGGAGTCGTTCCGTTCTAGCAAGGTCAGGCAGAGTTAGAACTCATACACCACTTCTACCACAGCAATCCAATCACAGGTTTTCGTAGACAGCACCTTTGTTGGATCATGTTTGGTGCCTGCCTCCAGCAGCACGCGCACGAGCTCGAGGCTTCCATTCAGGACTGCCAGATAGAGTGCAGTGGCTCCAATCTACACACCACCACTCATTGAGCTCGTAACGATGTTGGCTGGATCGATAATCACACATACTCCTTTTTGTGCCTACCTGAGAGTCCATCGCCGCAACCCCAGTGTTGGCTGCGTGGCTCAGGAGCTGCTTCACGATGGCGACGTGGCCAAAGTGAACTGCGATGTGAAGTGGCGAGTATCCGTACTTGGTCTGATGAGACGCAAAGAATCATGTGAACCTCTCGACCTCTCAGCACCATTATTCATCATGAGAACGCACCTTCCCAGTGTCCACCACAGAGTCCTTCGCATCAGCCAACAGTGAGCTCACGAGCTCGTCATCGCCAAGCGCACACGCGAACTGCAGTGGTGTCCACACGAGCGTGCCTCTGGGTGACCCCGCGTCCAGCATCCCGCCATGCTGAGGATCACTGCTGGTCAGCAAACTGAGCTCTTCCAGCTTCATGTCTGATGCCTGGAAAGTGGAAATGGCTTGAGTATGAAAGGTCGCACTCGCTCACTGACAGAGAAGGGTCATAGAAAGCAAGCGATGGTGGTATGTAGGCTTGAATAACTTATATGCAGCTTAATGATGATCATGCAATGGAAGCGTGAATGTGATACATGCAGTCTCGTAACACCAGCTCACTCGCTTGGTTTTCAGCTCTCATCACTGTAGAACGGCCAGGACTTGGTCAGAATGAGCGTCACGATCGTCACGATCGAGACGACGATGAGCAGTACTATGGGCTCGGGCGCCTTGTAGAGCTCGCGGAAGCGCAGATTCTCGTTGCGCATGAGCAAGCGGCGCTTCTTGTGCATGGCGCTCATGAAGTGGTTCTTGAGGCTGCGGCGCTTCTCGAGCTGGAAGTTGAAGTGGCGCTTCATTTCTTTGTGCTCGAGCGCCGCCGCCGCGCGCACCTCCTCCTCGTTAAAGTCCTCGTAGTCGTCGTTCCCGTCTTCGTCAGCGTAGCTGTCACTGAGGAAGCCGTCGTTCTCGCTGTTGTTGCTGTCCGCCTGGTGCTCCTGATGCTCGTGCTTGTGGTCACGATCGCTGCTGTTTGCGCCAACGCCGTACTGCTGGGTCGTCTTGCGCAGCGAGTGCACGGCCGCGTCCAGCCTCTGGCGCCTGTCGTTGGCACTGATGGCGGATGGTCTGGGGCTGGACGCGTACGCGGTGGCTGCTGTGCTGGGGCCGCCCATTTTGCTCCTCTCTCGTTCAGCTGAGTTTCTCAAATGGCGATAGTGAAATGCAGCCATGATTGAATGGGGACACGAAGAGGTGCGAGCGATGAGGTTTCATTTTCGAGCAACCTTCGAGCCACATCTTGTCCTGGTGGGTATTGCAGCAACCTTCGGGGCACATTGAGCTCGCCCAGAAAGACATGCACGAATGCCACAGTCGATCGATCCATTGATCAAGCAGGTCGCCGTCACATCACAGTCGACGAAACCAGAACCAGCAGCAGCAATCAGCAACAAAAGATGGTCAACTTGCGAGGAGAGGCGGCGCGCTTCATGGTCTACCTGTCCAGTGCGTCGCGTGCTGATGCTCCATACAGAGCTAGTTGTCTATTGTCACTCTCTATGTGCTAATGCTGACATGTGCTCTGCTGTGTGTGTGTCTCCCTATCTGCAGTTCCGGTGATCTCGACGTACATCTACGCGCAGCCTGACTGCATCAACTTCATTGTCAACCGGGTGAGTGCTCTTTTTTCACTGCCATTCTCAATCGTGTATGCCTCTTTATGAACTACATGGGGTGGCTGATAAACAATCGCTTTGTGTGAATGTGATGGATGCAGTGGCGCTACATCTCGTACCCGCCTCAGGCCGTGTCGCGCGAGGAGCTCTACGCCAAGATGAAAGAGATCGCGAACGAGGACAAGGCGCCAACGCCGGCCGCGAAGAAGTGAGTGTGGTCGTCACGTTCCCGTCGCCACACCATTATCGCAACAGCAGCACGAGGGCCAGACAACTCACCATCAGCAGACAAATAGGACGCATGGCAGCTGTGACCGTAGACAGCACAGCAATAGATGGAGCAATCAAGTGTGACTCTATATATTCAAGCTTTCATTCTTGTTGTTGCTAGGAAGCGAATGATGATCCACCGATTCTTCGATCCATCCATTCACGCTTCGCCTAACGAGCCGACGGCTGACGAGCTCACCGCTTATTGCTTTCTTAACAGGCAGTAGATACGTGTGTCATTGTGGATCATGTGCAGGTGGCGCTGCTCGCCGCGCAAGCACATGAGCAGTCCGCCGAAGCTCGCGTAGATGGCCACGACGTTGCCGCCCTCGTGGTCGTACTGGAACACCTTGCCGTACATGCCGTAGTCGTATCGGTCGAGCAGCGTTGGCTATAATAACATGAACAGGAGATTAGCATACGCTACCAGCCAACCACCACTAGTGCCAGTCTGCTCATATAGAGACGCACCTTTCCCGACTGGTTGAACGTGCCGTCGTCCGGTTTGCCCTCGAGGTCGAGCGTGCTCACGAGCGCAAACGTGAACTTCTCATTCTGGCGAAGACGGTACACCTCCGAGTTGATGTCGAGCGTCAGCTCCAGCTCGTACGACACACCCTTGCACACCACGCGGGTCACTATTCACGCAAATCGCCGTCATAACACCATCGTCAGCACTTTTTTTCCCATCCATCCAGTATCCATGTTCTGTAGCGCTTCGCCGCCTCATCGCAGCAAAACGAGAGCACCACTACCACCACAGGGACCGCGCCGCACCTTTGTCGAACTTCTTGCCATCCGGGTTCACCTGGCGCACCTCAAAGATATCCTCAAACAGCTCGGATGCCATCGCTCTCTCTCGTGTCGTGTCTTGCCTTTCGCTTTTTCAGTGCAATCGCCTTTTGGCGCTTTGAATCCCCCGACGATTGGTGGATGGCTCTGCGTCGCGTGTACCGTATACTTTTATTCGGACAGATCGTTAAGCCAACCTTCTTCAAAAGCGGTAGCTCTATACATAACAGACGTATACAGTTATACATAACGCGCTTCTGCGGCACCTTTTTCGTCCCAGATGTATCGCGAGTTTATATCCGGACGCTGTACGTCGGCAGCAGACAGACAGAAGAAGGGAGAAACCCAAAAAAAGAGCCAAAAGCAAAACGCACACAGGAAGGAAGCGCGCCACCTCCGCTCTCTCTCGCTGTCTCCAGAAGCAGTTCCACCCCCAAGCGACGACCGCCCGCGCGTCTCTCTCTATTCTCCTCATCAACACCTTCTGAGGCATAGCTGTATTAGCCACCAGCTCACGCAACACCACCAACAAACAGACAAACAACGAGCATGGCGTCGCCCAAGGAAGAAGAGTACGACTACCTCTTCAAGATCGTGCTCATTGGCGACTCAGGCGTGGGCAAGTCGAACCTGCTCTCGCGCTTTACACGCAACGAGTTCAATCTCGAGTCTAAGTCCACTATCGGCGTCGAGTTCGCGACCAAGTCGATCGTGGCCGAGGGGAAGACAATCAAGGCGCAGATCTGGGACACCGCGGGCCAGGAGAGATATAGAGCCATCACCAGTGCGTACGTACCATTTTGCTTATTAATTAATTGCTGCTGCTATGTGATGATGGACGAAACGCAGGCGAATGGGATGACTAACAATACTGTGGTGTTTTGTATTTTACCGCTTGCGTAGGTACTACCGCGGCGCGGTCGGCGCGCTGTTAGTGTACGACATCACCAAGCACGTGACGTTCGAGAACGTCGAGCGCTGGCTCAAGGAGCTCCGCGACCACGCGGACGCCAACACGGTGATCATGCTCGTGGGCAACAAGAGCGACCTGCGCCACCTGCGCGCCGTGTCCACAGAGGAGGCCATGGCATTTGCAGAGAAGAACAACCTCGCGTTCATCGAGACGTCGGCGCTCGAGGCCACGGGCGTCGACACGGCCTTCCAGCGCATCCTCACCGAGATCTACAAGCTCATGAGCCGCAAGACCATCCAGGCAGAGGAGAACGCCACGAGCCTTCCGTCGGGCGACAACATCGTGATCACAAGCGACACGGCGGACGCCAGTAACAAGAAAAAGAAGAAGGGTGGCTGCTGTTAAACCCAGAGAGACCTGGTCAGGGTATTGAGACAGTGGCCACCTCGCGCTCTCTATTGTGACTGCGTCCATAAAGACGCTGTTTAGCGAGACGAGAGAGCGCCAGGTTGCTGCTGCTGCTCTTCACTCGCTCATACACGCCCATTGATTTTCTTTTATTTTCGATTCAGTTTGCCCATCGTAAGCCTCTTCAAATTGAAGCAGGTGATCATAGCTCTGTCGTTGCATGCAATGTATTATCCGATACTCAAATACTATCATCCGATATTATTAACTGCTTGTAACCGTTTTGGACCATTTAGGGTATTATCCTCTTATGGCTCGGCGTGCACTGTTTGAAGGAGAGCGTGTCTAAATCAAATCGGTTGGACAAGCTTTCCTTCAAACAGCGTTCGCCGAGCCATTAAAATACAATGCACTAATTGGTTACAAACGGTCAAAAGCTCTTTTCGCACCCTGTTTTGACATTCAAATTGAACCCTATTTTGGACACAACGTGCTGGCCAACAAAAAAAGCAATTGACGCAAGTGACGACGAAATGGGCAGCAAGCGACGCCGGGCGGCGGCGGCCGTGGCGGCAGATGAGGTGCGTCTCGCGCATGGCTGGTCCGTGTATGATGAGGTAGAGATGCTGCTGTGCGTACCAGTACCTAACTCATGCCAATTGTGTGGCGGTTTCAGGCGCCAAAGCAGAATGCAAAACCAGCGTTGCCACCAGCTTCAGCAGCACATGCAGTGGAGAGCATGAAACCCAAGAAGAAGAAGAGCAAGACTGCAGCTACTACAACTCCAGTGGAGCCACAACTCGTAAAGGCGCAAGAACCAGCGGCAGTAGATGTAGATGGCAGCAGTAAGGCCAAGAAGAAGAAAAAGAAGAAGAACAGCAGCAGCAATGGGACCGCAGCACCAGCTTCAACAGCAGCAGCAAAGCCCGCCACGACTTCTGCTCTCAAGAAGAAAAGCAACGAGATCGACGACCTCTTCCAGTCTTTGAAGACGCAGAAGAAGGAGCAGATCGAGGCCGAGGAGAAGCAGAAACTGGACGAGAAGAAGGCGCTCGCCAAGCAGAAGAAGGAGAAGAAGGCGCTGGAGGAGCAGATCAAGAAGCTCGAGGCTGCGAGTGCGTGCTTCTTCTTGTGCATGTGGTGGTATTGCGTGGTCTTTAATTGACTCACGTGTGTGATGTGATGTGTATAAACAGATACGAACTCGACCGCGACCCAGGGAAACCCAGACGCGCGACCAGGTAACGAGCCAATTGCAAAACCATCGCGAGGCTATGAGACTGACATTGGCCGACTGATGTGTATTTCTGTGTGCTGACATGACAAAGTGCGCTACGATGAAGACGGCCTCCCGATCTACACGGAGGACTCGCTCAAGATCAACCAGGGCGGCGACACGGCCGACTGCCCCTTCGACTGCTGGTGCTGCTTCTGAGCAAAATCGCGACCAATCAAAAATATTAGCCAATTAGTGTGCTTCTTTCCCGCGATTTCAACCAATAGATGTATGTTTATATTATTCTATCGATCTGATTGGTTGTTATCCGTCACAGACGTTGGCGCCATTTTCCATTTTCCATTTGGCGTTCATTTGCATGAAAGGGTTTTAGCCAAAAACTTGTCAGAAGCATATTCCAGCACTCGCGAAAACATGACGAAGCGACGCGCGGAAGGCGACTTCGAGGCCGTGTTTGCGTCACCTTCGCAGCAGCAGATCGGCTCCAGCAGCGCCTCGCCATTCGCCAAGAGGTCTTCGCTCGAGTACGCCACGCGAACAGCGAGCAGCGACGCCGCGGCGCCCATCGAACTGGCGCGACAGGTGGATATCCAAGCGTACGGGCTGGAAGACCGCTCAGAAGCCGTGATCGCCATGGGGAAGAGCAACTGGACCCTCGCGAACCTCTCCAAGTGGCGTAACGACTCGTTCGCCAGCGTTAGTGGAGACAGCGCAGTAAATAACGCGGCACAGCAGAACCAGCAGAGTATGAAGGAGTATTTAAGGCAGCGCCAGCGCGCGTACATGAAGCAGTGTTTAGCAGCGAACAAGGCGCCTGCTGCATCTCACCAATAGACCCATCCAGCCATAGTTTATCGCGTGTATAAAAATGTAGCAAGTGTGTAAATCACGCAAGCTCTTTGTTTCTGATGAACGGAATCACTCGTGTCTACCTGTCTGCATAAAAACTAGTCGTCGTCCTCCTCTTCCAGATCGCTGTCGTAGTAGATCGACTGGCGGATGCTGTTGAGGCGCTCCTCGTACGTCTGTTGCTGCGATGCCGCCTGGTTACCGTTCATGTATGCACCGCCGCACGAGTCCAGTGGACCTTCGGGCTCGACGCCGTCGTACTTGAGCACGTCGTGGAGGCCGATGAAATACGCGAGGAACGCGGTTGTGAACTTATCCGTGCCGCCCAGCTCATCCAGCCCCTGCACCATCTTGACGACCTTCTGGTCCTTCACGAGCGCGATGCACGGGATCATCCACACACCGAGCTTGTCCACGAGGTACTCGGACTTCTCGGCGTTCATGCGCACAAAGCGCGTCTCGATGTGCTGCTTGGCGATGCGCTCGAGGTGACCGTCCACTAGCTCGCAGAACGTGTTTGCGGGTGTGAAGAAGTGCACGACAATCTTGTCGCTCTTCTTCATCACGTCGAAGAACTCCTTGGTGTCTGTGAGTGTCGTGAACTCGCCGTGGCCCTTGGCGCGCATCTCCTGCGCCTTGAGCGCGCGCTGCTTCATCTGCTGCACGCGGTGCTCGCGCAGGCGCTCGAGCTCGTCGTCGTCCGCGCGCTCGAGGCGCTTGATCTTCGCGTCCAGCGCCTGCTCCTCCTGCTCCAGCGACTGCAGCACCTTCTCCCCGATCACGCTCGCCACGATCTCTGCGTTCATGCGCTCCATGCTTGCTGCCTGCCTTGTTGTCTTGCCTGTCTTGTAGCTGCTGAAGATGGATAACAGCACACTGAGCAGTCGGGCCATTAAGATCGGAGTAGTGTGACGTCTCGTTAAAGTACGATTCGCAACATGACTGCTAACAACGAGGAAATGAATGAGTTCAACGCCTTGTGAGATCGCCAACTTACCATGGGATACCAAAGTACCAACACGACAAGTGAGCAACCTTCTGTTTTTTTGGTTCGGATCGATACTCTAAGTAAACCTAGAGCACCTGACACCCCCGTGAAGGCATCTCCAGGCACCCGAACTCGAGAGCTCGGGTGAGTAAGTGTTCGTTCTTGAGATAGATGTTGCGAGTGGCATTCACGTCTCGATCCATCGTGAGCTCGCACTTCCCACAGTGGAAGACCTTCTCGTACGTGATCTTGCGGTTGACTATCCCGCATCGTGAGCACGTCTTCGTCGTGTAGTGTTCTTCACACTCGATCATCTTCCCGACGGATCGCTTCATCTTGTACTCCAGCATCTTCTTGAACTTGTAATGCGACCACGTTAGCATTGCTCGTGAACTCTTGCTCGATATGCTTTTTTGCTTCGAGGTCATGCCGGAGGTCTGGAACGACGGAAAAAGGACTTCCGCGTAGTTCTTCGAGAGCCAACTCGACACCTTCTGGTACATGTCAGCGATCATGGCCTTCACGCGCCGGAACATCTGGAACACGTGCCTGTTCTGCCGGT